>JBAMJV010006854.1:17500-60484 GCA_037951105.1 Echinarachnius parma | reverse complement strand
CAAGGTACAAATGAGTTTGGCCAAGAGAAGGTTCACGCTGTTCATTCTCACACCACCTTTCACACAGGAAGCTCAGAAGGTTCGCCTTGTTCGCTGATACAGAGAAAAACTCCTGTGGATCAGGAGCTGTGTACTGGCCACTGACTTGATATACCTTGGCTAATTTGGATCGGGTATACCTCTATTCCTGCTCAGCAGACCTCCGGCTGGCTCCACTGTATCTGTCGCAACAAAAGTGTATGATCTCGGTACCAACAGGAACATCTTTCAGCAACAGATTTGTGTACCGTTCGGCGATTGCTTCAAATGTTTCCCCTTTGTGAAATGACCAGCGCCGTATGGCGCACATTGCATCAACAACAACTGCTGTTTTGTTGTCATCCTGAGGCAAATCGGAAACACATGTCACTTTGGTTTCCTCTTTTAAGACCTTCACCAGCTAGCCTTGGTACCTCTTCTCATACTGCCGTCTTCCTTGAACAAAGATGGAGGACTATTACTGCACTCATGCTTCCCTATGAAATCAACAATGTCGAGTGTCCACCACTAGCAATAATCTGTGTCATGCGCAGTCTGAGTGGCAGAGATTACCTCTAGTTACCCATGCTTCACCGGCAAGAAAGCATGGCTCAAGAGCAGCATGAAACGAAACACACCTGCAGTGTAGACTATGGTGACAACCAAGCAATGCCATAACAGGCGACCTCATCACCCAGGCACGAGAACTGACCATATATGTGTACACAACCAAAAGCGACAAATTTGAAGATTTCTGATCTTGGAAAATTGAGAGCCTACAAGTTCTTGAACAAACAAGTCAACTCTCCTGAAGCTGCTGCCTCCCACAGAAGATGCTTTCCTCTTGCACCTAAAGAGAGCTGCTCATGCGACCATCATTGACAAGAATGCGCACATCGCCAAGCCAAACATTCCATCGTGTACAGAGTTCGGATGGTCCTTGACTGATGGGAAACCAATTCCAGTGCCATCTACACAGCAAGCCTGGCCTGAATCGATGGAAAAGACAAAATCGTGTGGATGTGTCAAGGGATGCCAGAAGAACTGTTCTTGCTCAAAGAAGGCGGTTCCATGCAACATAGGATGCCGATGTCAGGGCCTAGAAACCAAGTGCAGAAGGGTGCAGTGCACTGCTATAATGGAAAGCAGTGATAGCAGCAGTGACTCAGAAAATGAATAGAACATTCGCGGAAGCAGAGATTGCAGCTGGTGACTCATTCGCAGATATCAGTGATAGCAGCTGGTGACTTAGAAAATGAATAGACATTCGCGGATATCAGTGATAGCAGCTGGTGACTTAGAAAATGAATAGAACATTCATGGATATCAGTGATAGCAGCTAGTGACTTAGAAAATGAATAGAACATTCGCAGATGTCGGTGATAGCAGCTGGTGACTACGAAAATGAATAGAACATTCGCGGATATCAGTGATAGCAGCTGGTGACTTAGACAATGATAGAACATTCGCAGATGTCAGTGATAGCAGCTGGTGACTTAGAAAATGAATATAACATTCGCGGATATCAGTGATAGCAGCTGGTGACTAAGAAAATGAATAGAACAGTCGCGGATATCAGTGATAGCAGCTGGTGACTTAGGAAATGAATAGAAAATTCGCGGAAATCTGTGATATCAGTTGGCGAGTCAGAAATTGAAAAGATCATTCACAGAAAGCGATAATACCATGTTTTGCCGAAACTACAATCGTTTGGCTTGGTAGATATTATTATCTGCAATAATGGACTTTTGTTTTATAACTGGTTCTTCATTCAAAATATGTATGCGGTATCTCAGAAAGTAGGGTTAATATACATATTGTATAGAAGGGGCACTTTTCAATTTTCACTTCATACTTTCAGCAGTTAAATTGTCCAACCTGGTTGTTATCGTAGGTCATAGAAAGCATTGTAGGGTAAACATTTCACAACAATCCACGGCTGTAATAGTATCCTGTAATCTGAGCTCAAAAATATTAAAGACAACTACAAATAGAGACTATTTATTTAGTCTCCTGACCACACTAAATCCATCATAATACTAAAATGTGAATAATTTTAATACTGTTGTGGAGTCCACTGACAATAAGGCTTGGTCATGGCCCCCCCCCCCCCCCCCCCCCACCCTCCCTACTCCACAACTCTTATTGTGTCTGATTCATGGACCACTAACAAAGTTAATTCACTATGTTTTGATGCATTTTTGTATCAGTGAATGTAATTTTGAAGAGATCTAAAGAAATAATTACATGAACAAATTCAAATTCTTATGTATTTCTTTGTTTTTATTGCTTATGTTCTTTATTGTTTAGTGTTTTTAACCAGTTGATTCATGGTAAACATATATCTAAAGTTATTTTGATGCACATTTAGTTTGTACTGATCAAAATATATCATTGTTTTTAATTATTGGTACTATATTTGTTTTTTATACATAAACGCTCCATTAAAAATGTCACTTCCGTGTGTGACGCATCACGCTTTAACAAAATTTTTCACAACAACCAAATATGCAATATGCTCAAATTTGGTATCATATGATGCGCAGGAATCTAAGGAAGACGTCCATGAATTTACAAGCAGATATCATCAAGCATCGTGTGTAATCATGAAAAATGTGAGATCGGGACTTCATGACCCCTAAGGCCTAAACCCACCATATAGCTACAGTAGGGGGTGATTTTCTTAAAACTCATTCTGTGGGCTTCGAGCAGCTTGTCCGCGAGGTTGTCCACCTAGATTGTGTTCCTAGAAGGTCCTAGAAGCCATTTCTGGTGGCCAACCTTTTACAACAGGCAAAAGCTGACAAACCCCCTTTGCCCCCTGGGTAATACGGCTATTAACGTTTCACGAGAGAGTTGTTATTCACGATTTACGATCGCATTTTGTTTGTAAAAACGGGGTGATGTTGATTCAATGCCAATGATGAACGGGTGACGTGAACCGACGGTGATGCATCCCACCCTAGGGTCACTCCAGCTCTCATAGGCAGGCTGCAGTAAACAAATTTGTGAGACTGGCAAAAATCATAAAATCATTTCTAGCTAAAATCTCACCAATTAATCAAACTTAACATAACAGGGGGTTAGAATTGAATATAATTTAAAACTTACATGAGCTTTCCAATGTCAGAATCACTTTAAATTCAGTTTTTAAATTATTTGATCTATGACTTGAAGCTCAATCTGAGCTTGAGCTTTCTGACTGTGCAGCCCTCACCCCATTTTTAGAACAGTTGTTTACATGTTTAGGCTTGTCTGCCAGCCAGTATTATCAAAAGGCTGAAGGGATTATTTCAGAGATTAGTGTCTGAATGACCTAACTGACAATGGGTTCTGCAAAGTACTCTGACTTGTACTATTTGCAGGGGTGCAGCATTTCAATAGGTGTCTGGACAAGACAATAGTCAATACATGTGGCTTTTGTATCGCATTCCAAAGTATATAACAATGAATATATGTCAATTTGTGACTCTAAGGAATTCTTTACAACCAGCTTTGAACAGATTAACACAATGATTCAATGAAGGCATGCTATAATTGTTTGTTGAACAAAGACCAAAGCAATTATGCAATTTATACAGACATACACAGCATCAAATTGATCAATAGTGTGAAAAACATCTAGTTTTAAGGCTAGGTAGACAGGGGAATTCCCCCATTGTTTACTTGGACAATGAAGGCAGCTGACTATCAGGCTTTTTTCAAGGCAATGGAGTAAGGGGTTAATGCAGCATGCTGTTAACCCCTTGTCTTGTAGGGGTGGATGCATCCCTGGTCAAGGGGCTTACTGCCGGTGATGATGGTTTTTAAAATTTGTGTGCAAACAAATTATTATTAAAATGTGAAATGAGAATGATATGAAAACATGGAGAGACTGATCATGCAGACGTGCATGTATGAATGAGTTGTATAAAGACTTAAAGAGTACACATAAATATATAAATTTATAAATGCAGATGCATGATGAATGATATACTAGATCAAGGGCGTAGCGAGTTACGTAATACCTATTCAACTGGGGGGGATGTAATCCGATTGAATGAATAGCTCATCCCCCCAACTTGAAAGGGTATCAATGTCATGTCTACGCCCATGATATAGATCAATGACGAGCTAGTCGCTGATGCCGGCCCTGCACAAAATGGTGGCATCAGGGGGGGGGGGGCACCCCTGCAAGTCAAGGGGATGCGCGGACCGCGAATGGGTGCATGACCCTAGAACTATATATGATTTGCGGTGTACGCCACGGAAGTAAGTAACTATGCTTCCGTGGCGTGCGCGGGGCAAAGTGTGTGGGCTCTGTCGATTTCGGGAGTATTTCCCTCCCGGGCGAGTCACGGGGTACCCGAAATTTACCCATTGTTGATTTCACTATTGGCATGTCACGCCGCTGAGTGCATGAACACAAAAGGACAGAAAAGAAAATGGGAGTGGGCAGATAACTCGGGCGTTCAAAGACAAAGGGGGAAAAAAGGAAAGAAAAGAAAATGAGAGTGAGCAGATAACTCGGGCGTTCAAAACGGGGACTTTTTGCTTTTTTTTTCGGGATATCGAGTATCGATTTTTGCGCCCGGGACTCGACATTTTTCGGCGGGACCCGGGTACCCGTGACTCGTCAACAGCTCCTTGCGAAGTCAAAGACAAGTCGCCTGCTTGTGGTGTATTTCCCCCGAAACACGATGGCAAATGTCTATGGGAAAACGGTTGAAGCGTCCATTTTTTCATGAACACCCTATGGCCCTGAAACATGTTTAAATTTATTCTTTGTAGGATTACAAACAAGTTGGTATACCGTCCACCTTTCAAATATTTGCAGAAAAAAAGTTACAGCCAAATATAAAAATTGCCCTGTATAAAAGGTATACCACTTTTTGCCAATATTTCCTCTATCTGTGTACAGTGATTTGCCATATTGCGAAATTTGCTCTTTTTTTGGTGACGGTTAAATCGCGCTGGCAATGTCCTGGTTGCAGATCGCGTCCCAATCCAAGTTATTTTGCAAAATTTAGGTATGCGGGGTGAGTTGAGCCATTTTTTTTGTTATTAGCAATATTTCCAAATAATTCTTAGTTTGGAAGGATTTGTTTGTATCATACTAAAACACAACTACTGGGCTTGTATTCACATCAGCTAGCTTTATTCATGAACATTGCGTACAAACGCAATAATCGATTAAAAAAGAATAGTAAAATGGCCTCATCTCTCCTGCGGTACAAGGAGATTTGTGCCATGTCATTGGGAGACTTGTGCAACTCTCCAACGGCATTGGAAACATACATATAATAATCACATCAAATAGTAACTTGTATAAAGTTATCAATACACCAAAAAGAATCTCTCAAATCAAAATACCAACAAAAAAACTTGTATTACAACGTAATTATGCTCCAGTTTTGCCATGCGATGGGATTTTAATACTTTTTAAGGACCGCTAGATTCAAAATGTGTTATTTCCCTATACACCCAATCATGGCTCAACTCTCCGTATGCTGTATGGCTCAACCCTCCATTAGTTGGCCATTTTTTAGAATTAAATAAATTTTTCTAAATGTGCAATGCAACTCTTCATTAACTTTCATCAAAATGAAAATACAACAGACGGTCAACATCATAAATGAAAAGTTGCCTGTCTAATTGCTTTCATGTAAGTAGTAGAGATGGCCAAACCTAAAACTTGGAAATTCACTTTTTTCTGTATTTTGAAGAATTGGGGGGCCCATTCCTGTATCATGCTCCAGCTCTTCAATCTGCTATTGCTAAAAATGTTAAAGGGTAACACAAGAGGGCACCAGATAATTTTTGTATAATTCTCAATGGAAGTTAGAGGGGGTGGATCAACTCTCCATGTGGCTCAACTCACCCGCATCTCCCCTATTAATCAAATAATATATTTTGGAGGTGAAAAACATGGATACTAGAAGTCCAAGAATTTGAAATTCTTGTACAAAGCCTTATTAGTAGGACTATTAATGAGTACCCAGGGGGGCAAACACCCATTTTTTTCGGATATCAGCTTTTGCCTGTTGTAAAAGGTTGGTGGCCAGAAATGGCTTCTAAGACCTTCTAGGAACACAATCTAGGTGGACAACCTCGCGGACAAGCTGCTCGAAGCCCACAGAATGAGTTTTAAGAAAATCACCCCCTACTGTAGCTATATGGTGGGTTTAGGCCTTAGGGGGTCATGAGTCCCGATCTCACATTTTTCATGATTACACCACGATGCTTGATGATATCTGCTTGTAAATTCATGGACGTCTTCCTTAGATTCCTGCGCATCATGTGATACCAAATTTGAGCATATTGCATATTTGGTTGTTGTGAAAAATGTTGTTAAAGCGTGATGCGTCACACACTGAAGTGACATTTTTAATGGAGCGTTTATGTATAAAAAGCAAATATAGTACCAATAATTAAAAACAATGATATATTTTTGATCATTACAAACTAAATGTGCATCAAAATAACTTTATATATATGTTTTACCATGAAATAAACTATTTAAAAACACTAAACAATAAAGAACATAAGCAATACAAACAAAGAAATACATAAGAATTTGAATCTGTTCATGTAATTATTTCTTTGGATCTCTTCAAATTACATTCACTGATACAAAACTGCATCAAAACATAATAAATTTACTTTGTTAGTGTGCCATGAATCAGACACAATAAGAGTTGTGGAGTAGGGAGGGTGGGGGGTCCGGTGGGGGGGGGGGGGGGGGGGGGGGCATGACCAAGCCTTATTGTCAGTGGACTCCCACAACAGTATTAAAATGATTACCATTTTAGTATTATGATGGATTTAGTGTGGTCAGGAGACTAAATAAATAGTCTCTATTTGTAGTTGTCTTTAATATTTTTGAGCTCAGATTACAGGATACTATTACAGCCGTGGATTGTTGTGAAATGTTTACCCAACAATGCTTATGACCTACGATAACAACCAGGTTGGACAATTTAACTGCTGAAAGTATGAAGTGAAAATTGAAAAGTGCCCTTTCTATACGTGTATACTAACCCTACTTTCTGAGATACGCATACATATTTTGAATGAGAGAACCAGTTATAAAACAAAAGTCCATTATTGCAGATAATAATATGTACCAAGCCAAATGAACAAAATACATACAAAACATACAATGTAAATTGTAGTTTCGGCAAAACATGGTATTATCGCTTTCTGTGAATGATCTTTTCAATTTCTGACTCGCCAACTGATATCACAGATTTCCGCGAATTTTCTATTCATTTCTTAAGTCACCAGCTGCTATCACTGATATCCGCAAATGTTCTATTCGTTTTCTTAGTCACCAGCTGCTATCATTGATATCCGTGAATGTTATATTCATTTTCTGTGATGGCCCCAGTGCTACAATCATATCATGGATAGGTAGGTATGCATTATGGGCTGTCCTCACCCACATCTCTGAGAGATCCGTGAGATTTGTTGCACCGTGGTATGTATGACAACGCTGTCGACTCCATCATTCTTGAGACTGTAGAGTGTGTGGAGTATGACCCGTGTATCAGCTCCTGTTGTGTAGATTCAAGGGCTGGAACTTCCACCACAGATCCTCCTGTGAGGAGCACACTTTTTGTTTCTTCTTTGAATCCGCCACCAAGGTACAGATGAGTTTGGCCAAGAGAAGGTTCACGCTGTTCATTCTCACACCACCTTTCACACAGGAAGCTCCAGGGGCGTCGATCAATGAAAATATTGGGGGGGGGGGGGGGGGCGAACATATCATTTCGCCCCCCAATAATTCCGAAAATGAGGAAGACAAAAAATTGAGTGATATAATGCCAAAGAGCGAAAAGACACATTTATCAATAATTAATCTTCAAAATAGCTGTTTTTTAAAGTTTAAAAAGGACTATAAATCTCATTTTTGCCGCGCGCTTAGCGCGCATACAGTTTCTCATATTGCAAGTTTCATTTTGGTTGTGGGAACCTACATTTCGAAATGTGTTGGGCAGTGTAATTTCTCAAACGCACACCTCAAACGAAGTTTATTAAACCCTCATCTATAGCACGCCGTCACATAAAATAAAATAATCTGAAATAGTAAATGCAGTCAATTCGGTCCTTATGCGCTGAACGCAAAGTGGAGGAGATTGTCCCCCTCTCTATGTCATTATGTATGTTTGGTTCCTTACTTATAGACTTCATATAATGTGAAATGTATGTCTTAGGTGTGCACCAAATCGCACAATTTCACGCCCAAAATACAAAAGCTCCCTACTGTGGGAGGGGGACACCCCCTCCCACACCCTCCCCCGCTCGGGTCGCTTCGCTTCCTCGCAATGTCTCCCCTCCACTTTGGAGGAGTTGTTGACGCCCTAGAGTATATCGATGGCTCTATAGTATACTGGATCACGTGTCTCCAAATGTGGGTGTCCCCAAAGTCAGGTCTTCGAGCCATCAAGACACTGAGCGCATAATACAATTTTCGGGCATGCCAAATGTGGGTTTTTAGCTCTCTCAGTGGTCACTCTCGAATTTTTTTTTCAAATTTCGCCCCCCCCCCCTCCCCAATCGCAAAAACGGATCGACGCCCCTGGGAAGCTCAGAAGGTTCGCCTTGTTTGCTGATACAGAGGACAAACTCCTGTCGATCAGGAGCTGTGTACTGCCCACTGACTTCATATACCTTGGCTAATTTGGATCGGGTATACCTCTGTTCCTGCTCAGCAGACTTCAGGCTGGCTCAAATGTATCTGTCGCAACAAAAGTGTATGATCTCGGTACCAACAGGAACATCTTTCAGCAACAGATTTGTGTACCGTTCGGCGATTGCTTCAAATGTTTCCCCTTTGTGAAATGACCAGCGCCGTATGGCGCACATTGCATCAACAACAACTGCTGTTTTGTTGTCATCCTGAGGCAAATCGGAAACACATGTCACTTTGGTTTCCTCTTTTAAGACCTTCACCAGGCTAGCATTGGTACCACTTCTCATACTGCCGTCTTCCTTGAACAAAGATGGAGGACTATTACTGCACTCATGCTTCCCTATGAAATAAAAAAAATGTAGAGTTGTCCACCACTAACAATAATCTGTGTCATGCGCAGTCTGAGTGGCAGAGATACCACTAGCTACCCATGCTTCAGCGGCAAGAAAGCATGGCTCAAGAGCAGCATGAAACGAAACACACCTGCAGTGGTAGACTATGGTGACAACCAAGCAAATGCCATAACAGGCGACCTTATCACCCAGGCACGAGAACTGACCATAGATGTGTACACCACCAAAAGCGACCAATTTGAAGATTCTGATCTTGAAAAATTGAGAGCCTTCCAAGTTCTTGAACAACAAGTCAACTCTCCTGAAGCTGCTGCCTCCCACAGAAGATGCTTTCCTCTTGCACCTAAATAGAGCTGCTCATGCGACCATCATTGACAAGAATGCGCACATCGCCAAGCCAAACATTCCATCGTGTACAGAGTTCGGATGGTCCTTGACTGATGGGAAACCAATTCCAGTGCCATCTACACAACAAGCCTGGCCTGAATCGATGGAAAAGACACTATCGTGTGGATGTGTCAGGGGATGCTAGAAGAACTGTTCTTGCTCAAAGAAGGCGATTCCATGCTACATAGGCTGCCGTTGTCAGGGCATAAAAACCAAGTGCAGAAGGGTGCAGTGCACTGCTATAATGGAAAGCAGTGATAGCAGCAGTGACTCAGAAAATGAATAGAACATTCGCGGAAAGCAGAGATTGCAGCTGGTGACTTATTCGCGGATATCAGTGCTAGCAGCTGGTGACTTAGAAAATGAATTAAGAACATTCGCAGATGTCAGTGATAGCAGCTGGTGACTTAGAAAATGAATAGAACATTCGCGGATATCAGTGATAGCAGCTGGTGACTTAGAAAATGAATAGAACATTCGTGGATATCAGTGATAGCAGCTGGTGACTTAAGACATGAATAGAAAATTCGGGGATATCTGGGATATCAGTTGGCGAGTCAGAAATTGAAAAGATCATTCACAGAAAGCGATAATACCATGTTTTGCCGAAAGTACAATTTACATTTGATGTTTTTGCATGTATTTGTTTGTTTGGCTTTGTAGATATTATTATCTGCAATAATGGACTTTTGTTTTATAACTGGTTCTCTCATTCAAAATATGTATTCTCAGAAAGTATGGTTAGTATACATGTATAGAAAGGGCACTTTTCAATTTTCACTTCATACTTTCAGCAGTTAAATTGTCCAACCTGGTTGTTATCGTAGGTCATAGAAAGCATTGTTGGGTAAATTTTTCAAAACGATCCACGGCTGTAATAATATCCTGTAATCTGAGCTCAAAAATATTAAAGACAACTACAAATAGAGACTATTTATTTAGTCTCCTGACCACACTAAATCCATCATAATACTAATGGTAATCATTTTAATACTGTTGTGGAGTCCACTGACAATAAGGCATGGTCATGCCCCCCCACCCCCCCCCCCCCCCCCCCCCCACCGGGCCCCCACCCTCCCTACACCACAACTCTTAATGTGTCTGATTCATGGAACACTAGCAAAGTTAATTTATTATGTTTTGATGCATTTTTGTATCAGTGAATGTAATTTTGAAGAGATCTAAAGAAATAATTACATGAACAGATTCAAATTCTTATGTATTTCTTTGTTTTTATTGTTTATGTTATTGTTTAGTGTTTTTAACCAGTTTATTTCATGGTAAACATATATATAAAGTTATTTTGATGCACATTTAGTTTGTACTGATCAAAATATATCATTGTTTGTAATTATTGGTACTATATTTGCTTTTTATACATAAACGCTCCATTAAAAATGTCACTTCCGTGTGTGACGCATCACGCTTTAACAACATTTTTCACAACAACCAAATATGCAATATGCTCAAATTTGGTATCATATGATGCGCAGGAATCTAAGGAAGACGTCCATGAATTGACAAGCAGATATTATTAAGCATGGTGGTGTAATCATGAACAATGTAAGATCGGGACTTCATGACCCCTAAGGCCTAAACCCACCATATAGCTACAGTAGGGGTGATTTTCTTAAAACTCATTCTGTGGGCTTCGAGCAGCTTGTCCGCGAGGTTGTCCACCTAGGTTGTGATCCTAGAAGGTCCTAGAAGCCATTTCTGGTGGCCAACCTTTTACAACAGGCAAAAGCTGACAAACCCCCTTTGCCCCCTGGGTAGAGTGTACAATTCGCCCATTAAAGTTTTGCCCCGAAACATCATTACTCCAAACTCTGGAATTGATGATTTTCATATTTTATTTTTTAAAAGTACTTCCAGAATTTCCAATCATCAAAATAATCTAGAAATGATTGACATTGATACACTTTACAGTATCGTAAACAGTAGCGTACTAGCTGTGCATTGTTCATGCAATGCCTAGTACACTACACACAACATTATGGTAATACTGTACATAAGTGGTGCTACCCAACAACTAATCTGTAGATCTAAACCCTAAGGCTTTTACTCGGTATATGTCTGTAATTTTCTAAATAACTTTACTTCCAGTATATAGACTGTTCAAAAAGAGTTTATACTTTCCATGATATCCTAACACTACAGTAACAGCTGTTACCATTGCACTCGTGACTGCATCACATATATTGAGCAGTATGTGTGCTATGCACTGATTACAAAGCAAACAAAACAATTTGCAGCACATGTTCCCATTTTGAATTTCCCATGATCTTGTAGACATCTGTTGAACATTTAAATACAGTACATGTATGGAAAACTTGAAATGTATAAATGCATTTTCATAGTTATGCTATTCAAATATACACTGTCTAGAGTGCATTGTGTAAATGCAGCGCACTCGAGGTTATGTTAGGTGTGCGATGTGTACGCTGCATTTACATGATGCACGATAATGACTGTATATTATTTTTTTATAAAACAGGCTCAGCAACCACGGATTGTTTTATTTTGCTAGATTATTGAAAACGGGCTCTCTACAATTAGTAACCAAGTCTATCTACTCTCTAGAGTGTGAATTTATTAGGAATTTATCAAATTAATCATCACTAGACTGCACTCGCTTCACTGAATTTGACTGCAGCTCAGCAGATCAAATGCAGTCGCCGAAAATCTGAAAATGTTCCCGTTAAAAGTGAGAATTGTATGCATTTCCATTCCAAAACTTCCCAATATCAAACCACATACTATATAATTTACGAATCTGCTAAGATTGATTTACTACAGAACACATTATTTACAGAACGAAGCATTTTCCATCTTTTTTTTTTATCACTTTCGCAAGTTTGACTTTGTAGAACTATGTCAACAAGCATTGTGACGTCACAGCCGTGCAAATATCGCGCAACAAAAAGTGACAACACATGTGTGTTACGCTTTTTCTTGTTTGTTTGTTGAAATTTAATGAATAGTCACGTGACTGGATTTATAATGCCTATATGATAAGCCTTGCAGAATACAGAAAGGAACTTTCCCAATTCAAACAAAATGTATCTTAAAATCACAAAAACACAAATCCATGCTTTAATCTATAGTTTTGCTAACATTAGGTCAGTCCACATAGATGCTTTGTAAATGGTCATCCATAATATGGTATGACCATTTACAAGCCTGACATGCAATATCAGCTTGGCAACCGGTGTATACTTACTGCATCACTTACTGCATCCACCACCACCACCACCACCACCATCATTATCATCAAAATCATTACTACCAACAGCACCACCTGACCACCACCACCTCCACCACCACCACCACCACCACCGCCACCACCACCACCACCACCACCACCACCACCACCACCCACACCACCACCATCACGTACCTACACCACCACCACCACCACCACCACCACTACTGTATACACCACCACCACATATACACCACCACCACCATCACCCATCATCATCACAAATACCACCACCATCACCACCATCACCACCACCACCATCACCACCACTACCACCATCACCACCTAGCTACACCATCACCAATCATCATCACAAGCACCAGCACCACAACTACTACTTCCAATACTTCCACCACCACCATTATCACCACCACCACCACCTCCTCCACCGACACCGTCACCATCACCCACCACCACCACCACCACCACCACCACCACCACCATCATCGTCTTTATCAAATTTGTCTTTATCAAGTGCTGTTAAAGGTTCCCTGAAAACCAAATTATGCAAGTTGCCTTCAACTATTGTGTATTTATTATACATCAACTATTTGTTAACTATTTGACCTACCTTTAAAACAAAATATATTAAAACACTTTAGCAATTATTTTCTTCAGTTTGCCCAGGCCTATCTCTAAAAAGAAACTCTCCAGAGTAAAAAAAAACCCTTGTGACATCATTTCTCAATCACTGGTTAACTAGATTTCAGGGAACCTTTAACATAATCATCATCATCATCATCATCATCATCATCATCATCATCATCATCGTCATCATCATCATCATCATCATCATCATCATCATCATCACCATCATCATTGTCTTTATTATCCTCGCTGAATCATTTATCCTCTTCCTCCTCCTCCTCCTTACCATCATCCTATTTTGATATAAATCTGACCTGTCTTTGCATTCAATGAGCATCTTTATGCTGCAACCTTAAAGGGATCTAGTAACTTGTGCAAAAATTGATAAATGGTTGGTACAATGAATATTGTTGTTATCGGATATGTCCACAGGGTATTGTGTGAAAACGAGAACTACAGTATCATGCATTTCTCTATTGTTAAATCTTTGTTCTGATTCCAGATCCTGAAGGTTGGCGATGTAAAGCATGATGTCAGGCCTTCGGGGGACGCATACTCACGAGGACAAAATCACCTGACGCCATCATCATCATCATCGGCATCGTCATCATCATCCACGGGTAAACTAGAGCATCTCTCCCTTCCAGGAAATCTCCATGCTGCAACCACCTACGAGTCGTTGTCGGTCGTCGTGGAGACCAACGGTCGTCGGCAGCAGCGATTCATCCAAGTGCAATCGTCCCCTTCTATTTATCCTCCCCACAACCTGCTGGTAATCGAGTATGACTGCGTCCCGGGAGAGATCCTTGGCGTGGAGGTGGATGTGTGGACTGTGCACGACAAGCATATTCTAGCGGCAAGGCACCACTGGAAGTGCAACGAGCATTCCAAACAGACGCGAAAGGCAAGCCTCCGCACCTGTTTTTTCCCCCTCTTCAGTCCCGTTTGCAGTTAGTAGTTCAAATTTTACCCGCCCAAGCTGAATATTTACTTGCCTGCTTACATTAAATGTACTTCTACATGAGATTTACACTTTAAGGAATTACATTTTACTCTCATAGTTAAACAGATATGTTGGTTGCCCCCGAGATAGTTTATTAAATTTGATTTGCCGGCATGAATTTGTATTCGCCCCAGTCAGTTGGACATCAAGTGCTTTTGTTCAGCCTTGTGAAAGTTATCTATAGATTAGTACCGTGACAGCTGAATTATGCATTTCTTTATTCAATTGTTAATCATTTTATGATAATTATTTTCTATGTACAGTACAATTGCTTTCATCAATTTCAATGAAATCGTGATTGTTCTTATCATTGTAAAGTGTAAACAATATCCTATTTTATTCTGGTAGTAAATTACATATTAGTTATAGCAGTACAATTTATGAACATTTGCTTAATACTAGTATCAATATATAATTGTTCACACATCCCCACATTAAATGTTATGTTTTGATAACTTTCTATTGTGATATTACTTTCTTTTCAAACATTTATTTCCTTTGTGTTTTTTCCCTTAATTCAGATCTTTCAAAGACTCACTCTACCCGACAGCATGGTCTATCGGCCTGACTTTCTAAACCGCGATGTTCAAATCATTCAAAAGACGGAAGTCTCTGTGTGGATTCTTGGTGAGGATCTCTTCAACAAGAGGAGGAAGAACTACTACGAACTCGCCGACGCAAAGGCACGGTACATCGTCAATACGCTCCCGCTCTATTCGCGTCCACGGAAGCAGCACGAGCGGTTCGTAAGCCTGCCGTGGGGGACGAAGATGATGCTCAAACATGACATCTCTTGGAGAAAGCTCCTCACATGCAAGAAGGAAGATGGTAAGATAGGGCAAATTATGTGCGGTACATTCAAGGATACACGGGGGCTCCCGGCGAATTCGCCCCCGAAATGCCAAAAAGAGCCCCCGAAAATCGTAAAAGAGTGGGCTGTAAATTTGCATCTATAGAGTTCAATGTCAGAGTGTTATTTTTATGCAGGCAAGCTTGAAAAGTAGCACCCGAAAAATATACATTAAAGGGGTAGTTGAGTATTGGTCAAACTTAACTTTAGTAACCAAAACCTGCACGATTACAGTACAAACTAATAGTTATTACTTCACCATGCTCGAAAAGTATACACAATTACAAACCACAAAATAAAACCCCTGTTATCATTCAAAAAGAGCCGTTACAACTCGAAGTGTCAAATTAACGCCAGCGCGAAGAACTAGCGTTCTAGGTCCTAATACGGGACTGTAGTGCAGTGCGCGGTAATAGTATGTGTAGTATGTACATGTAATTGCAAGCCCCGTTTGTTCGCCTTTCGTTTCGGAGTCGCGCTAACACACGGAGACAAATCCATGAGGCGCATATATCACTGCTTTTTTGCGGAATGGAGGGAAAAATCATAATCTTAATCCACCCGATAGTTGGATCACATATTGGAGAGTGAATTGCTGGTAAGTACCGTATCATATGTATAGTTTTAAGCACAATTAGCGTGCACAAAAATATTTAGTTTCAGTTCTCTATCAGGACGACCTAGATCGCTAGCGTTCTCTAAAAAGTGATGTCCGGACGTCAAACACTTTTATATAATATTTTGAAAGCAAATTGCACAACAATTAGAGCATTTGATTGGGAATTATTATTATTTCCCATGTTTTTTTCGATGATCTTTCATATGGAACTGAAATCAACCAAATCTGTTGGAATTAATTTTGGGGGGGGCACTTCGGAAAATACCAATACTCAACGCTCCCTTTAATGTATGCCCTGGTACGGTACGAGTTTCCTTAAAAAAAAAAAAGGTGATCTGTTAACTTTATAAGGTTTTCCCCATTTGAAGTGATATGTGAGATTCAAATACCAAATATAAAAAAATCAAAACTGAACATGATGCTTAATTATGACACCTCTTGGAGAAGGCTCCTCACATGCCAGAAGTAAGATGGAAGGTATTGTATGTACGGTATGTGTGATCGGCTATATAGCAAAACCCTGCACTTGTTGGTAAAAATCCAAATGTAGATTTTCATATCATTAGCAAGGCCTCATCACAAGCTTTCATTTGATGCTTTGTTCTAACAAATTGGTCAATAATTGGCGAAGATATGATGGCTTCAATTTTACAATCATAAGTCTTTTACACATTATGTGAACTTAAAATGGCCATTTCTTCAAAACATGAATTACCCACAAGTGCAGGGTTTTGCCAGAGCCGGTCACATAATATGTTTCCTTCTTTTAGTTATCCAAAACTTGATAACGTTTTTCTGACTGCGATATTTGAGACCTCTCAACCACATACCAATTTCATTGCAAGATTCTTCTGAATGACGTCACGTGTGATTAAAGTTAAAGTTAAAGTCTTTCCCGTACCAATGTTGGCACATAAGGCGGCGCCTATCTCCGTTTCAATAGCCCTAGGCCACACGTCTACTAAATGTAGCGAAAGTTACAGAAGGGGGCTAGTCCTCTGGTAACTCGTGTGATTAACTTTCCCTTCTCCATTCTATAAATGCCGAGTGTCTGGCTAGAAGGCAGAAGGTACCATTTTTAAAGTCTTTGGTATGACCCGGTCTGGGTTCGAACCCGGGACCTCCCGTGCATGAGGCGGACACTCTAACCGCTAAGCCACCATGCTCGGTCACGTGTGATACTTTCATAGAAAAAGAACACTGTTAAACTAGTGAACAAAAAGTGAAAATGGCTGTCAGATTTGATCACATGTTGCCCACTGATTTTGACTACAAAAAAAAAGAAAGAAATAGATGCATTTCCTTTTTTGTGTAAAGGTAATTGCGATTCATAGATCAGCTGGGATACCTCTGGCAATAATTTATCGTACTAATGGTTAGGACAATTTGTGATGTATTGAAATGTAAATTACGCTTTACCCGAGTCAGACCGTACTTGATGGACAGAGGTTTTATCCAATGCGATGTGCCGTGCGAATGTGGAGTACTCTACCTGATCATGTCGTTGGTAACAAACCAAACATTGGTATCCAACCTTTCAAAGCACATACTCTGAGTGCCTCCTCTTGCATTATTGTTATTATTAATTCATATTTGTTTGAGTTGCGGAAAAACAGTTAATTGGCACTTCAGAGCTGTTAAGTACTGTAAATTGATGTATGTTCTCGCGGGCTATTCACTGTTGGATTTCATGTACAAATGATCAATTAACCCATTGCCTTCAAGATTCTGAAATCCCCATAGACTTTGTACATAGCCCACTTGGTTCCCGTAGGCAAGGGGTTAACACACTTTTTACTAACTGCATTTCTTTTTTTCTTCTTAACAGATGTTGTGGATCTGATGAAGTTCCCCATAGCATTACCCAGCATGCATCACGGCCTCTTCAGAGCTATCCCAGAATTCCACGAACCAGGGCGAAGGCTCGTGTCTGAGGCCAACATAAATCAACCAAAGTAAGAGGGAATGAGGAGCTAGTAAATTCAATTAAATGTAATAAGCAGTTTACAGAGAATAACTTCTGAATGTGTTCATATTAAATAATAAAAGAAATGCATTATAATACGGGTTTTTGAAATCTCCATAGACTTTGTACACAACCCACTAGGTTCCTGTAGTCAAGGGGTTAAGAGAATAACAAAATACACAATACGAAGTTCAACAAAACATGCAGGATCTTAATACACAGTGATTTGAACAGTGCAGCATGACTGATTTTGTCAGAGGCCAACATACATACATTTAAATCAACCAAAGTATAAAGAAGTAACAAATATACTGAACATTTTCTTTGGAATTTATTCAAATAAAACATTTTATAACAATAAAATAACATAACATTTCCACAATTTCAATATTTAAACATTCCTCTTAATGCATAAAGAGTTGTTATAGTAATTAAAGCGGAACAGACATATGACAAGACTACCACAATACAACTGAACTGAATATTACAAATTTGCTTTAATACCTTAGGGCAATTCCAGCGTGACAGACGGGACATCCACTCATGACTTTTTCACAGTTTTGATTGATTTGTAGGCAAATGGTTAAACATTAAACAGGAGTTTTTATGCTTATGATATTAAATTGCAGTCATACTTTCAAAATATATGAGTTTTATTTTGTGTGACCTCTGACCTAGATGTCAGTGGGTCGTTGAACTCAGCGTGACAGACGGGACACACTTTTACCAAGCTTTTTTCACTACCTCACTTAATTTAAAATCCCTGCTAACTGGATGATCTTACAAGGCTGCTCATGTCTGTAGGTTATTACTTGCCTAAGGCCAGTTGTATGCCACTACTTAGGGAAATCCCCCATGTTTGTCTTAAATAGGAAAAAATCCAAAATATGAGCGTGACAGACGGGACAAGAAAAACGTGACAGACGGGACATGTACAATTCCTATGGGTGAATTGGACAATCTGTAAAATACACAATTTCAGTCATTTTTAGGAGTTTTTCTGTAATAAATTACACCCTTATTGATAAAAGTAGTTGCTGAAAGATAAAAGCAGTGTTATTTTTAAAATTTAAATTGATTAAGGTAGGTAAGCTATGAAATAATCTAATTTTACATAGTACAACACGATATCCAATGCATGGGACTGTAGAAAACCTTACAATCCCCACCAATTACCTAAAATGTTGTTTTTACAGGTTATTTAAGTTGATAATGCCACCAACTATTGTGATAAGCCTCTAAAGTGACAGATTTAGCCAAACTCATTATGAAACAGCAACAACCTAGTTGAATTAACAAATTAGTAGTAAAAAAGAGCGTGACAGACGGGACAAAAACGTGACAGACGGGACAAAACGTGACAGACGGGACAAGATTAAAACATTGATATTTATATTCATAACTTATATTTTTACAAAAATGTAGTGTTAATTTAAAGGTAATAGGCCTTTGTTAATAAATATAAAGTTTGATCCAAAACCAGTCACAGGTATTTGCTAGGAATTAATTAATTGTTAAAAAACGTGACAGACGGGACAAAAATTGAGTTGAACTTTGACCCCCCAGTAAATGCACGAAATACAGGTTTTGGCGAAAATTTTTAATATTTATTTGAATTTTCACTCCGTATCTATTATTTGCATTCAGTTTTTGAATATGCATAGAGATATAAATACAGATATAATCAATTTCAAATAACCCTTATTTTTCACAAATATGTCTAAATCCAATTAATAAGTCTAAAAATGCAGATTTTGGGCAAAAATGGCAAAATATCAAAAAAGCAAATATGGTTTCAGAAAGTTCAAGTCATGCATTATCAGCCATAATAAGAAAAAAAAATCCACAGCAAACTTAATTTTGTTTCTTTTGGTAGACATTTTCATGGAATTGCCCCTTACAATAACATGCAATATTTGTGTATTATTGATGCAAATATTGTTTTCTCATCTTTCTGTTTTTCTCACTTTCTTTCTCTTTTTCTCTTTCTTAGGTTCACAATCTCTCTAGTGTTGTATGTATTGGAGCACTGTCAGCAGCATCTGTGTAGCATATTGCACAGAAAGACCAAGCTTACCAACAAATATGTCACACCACTCCTCTTTCTTAACAATGAGGGTAAGTTTTAACTTTGTGAAATTACCTTTCCCCCCCCCCCCCCCTCCCTTTCTAATAGAACAGAAACACAAGGACATCAGTGTGCTTTCGAATCATGGGACACCGGGTTCAAAACAAGAATGTGACCATTTGTTGGAAACTTGGAACTCACCAAGGAGGTTTATGTAAATTAATGTAGATCTCACTATGATTGAAAACTATGAAGTGTCGCTTGTAGACAAGTAAAAAGTGGAAATCACATTTGCTAATTTCTGATGATATGACCTTGGTGCTTGCTAACCAGCACAATTAAATAAAAAAGAAAAGAAGATAAAGGCACTAATATATTACGCAAACAGGTGTGTTTTGAATTATACCTTACACATTGCATTTCAACTGAAGGATATATATTTTTAAAGTATGATTATTCTCATTATTTTCACATTTTTTCAGCAGGTTTAACTGCAATTATCATGAATCGGTAAAAATGGTTATAAATATATATCATTTTTGTTCATTTTGCGTTTGAACCCCTCAATCCCCCTTTTGCAGGTGGTGTGTTCATACAGGTTGAACAGGAGGATGGGGTGTATAGCAGCATGCTCAACAGGATGAAGTTCCCCATTAAGCAGTGGCTGCAGCTTATATATGTCCAGAATGGGCGTAAGGTAAGCAATTGAAAGCTTTTTAGACATTAATGACTGGATATGAATACTATTCAGGACTAGATGAGTCTAGGGCATTATTTTGCTTCTAATACCAATGATTAAAATAACTGTCAAAGATTGTTTTTATTAGATTCAGTTAAACTAGTTCTTTTCTTCTTCATCATCATCATCATCATCATTATCGTTGTTGTCGTCGTCGTCATCATCGTCAACATCTTCATTATCGTCCTTATCATATTCATTATCATCACCATCATCATCATCTTTATCTTCATCTTCATCTTTATCATAATCATTATCATCTTCATCATGGCCACCATCATCGTCATCATCATTACCATCATTATTATCATCATTATCATCATTATCATCATCATCATCATCTTAAATAATATAACTCTTCCTTCTCCTCCACATCACTTTCATTATTATTACTGTCATCACCACCATCACCATTGGTATTACAATAACCATCTCAGTTATTCTCTCTTTTCACCACAGTGGTCTATTCATCTGTACACACAAGGCTCGTTCAGACACAAGATAGAGGGCCGCAGCACCTTCAGCAAGGACGTCCGCTACAACGAGTCTGAGGCCTTCTATCACCTCGGTGGCAGCGATGCCGTCCAGTCTTTCAGTGGCTACCTGCATAACGCTAAGCTGTGGAGAGATCGGGCACTTCACCCCGATGAAGTAAGCATGAAATTGTAAACTTTAAGAGTATTTTTCAAACTTTTAGATTATAGTTCCTGAAAGCGTTAAATTCCATCCAAACTACAAAAGTTCCGGTAAGGAATGAGGGATCTTCTAATAATGTACATCTAGTCTTTCAGTCCCAACATGCACAACGCTAAACTGTGGATAGATTGAGCACTTTGTACAGACAAGGTAAGCACAAACGTTCAAGATTCGGATCCAAGATTCGGTTTCTTTCTCATCGTGGGAGACTGCATTAGATATCAAGAATATATTTTTCCATCAACTTGGTGGCAGTGATGCCGTCCAGTCTTTCAGTGGCTACCGGCACAACGCTAAGCTGAGGAGGGATCGGGCACTTCACCCCGATGAGGTTTGCATGAACATCAAATTTTTTAGAAGCCTTTTGTTCCATTCAAACTATCAGTAAAGCTACTGCGAGAAAAGAGAGAACAATGAGATGTTTTTTTGTGTGTTTCCTGTTGAGATGTCATTACTTTTAGAAGTTTATATGAGCTTGATGGGTTATTACGGTTACATTTCAGGACCTTGTCTTGGTAGAAGTCATCTTGCAGGTCTGTTATGTCTCGTAAGGACCTTTTTTTCCAAAGGTCGGTGTCATTCTTGTTTTGAAGGCATTTTGGCGATTGTTGATGAGTGACTTTACGTACGGCATAACCCACCCTTTGTTGTCTAAATGAACTTTTAGCTGTTCTTTCGGGAAGTTTAAGGAATCTTTCAAAGGCCGGAAAGTTCTCTTGAATGTCTTGTTCACCTTGGTGCGACTGTTTTAAATCGGCTTCCAGTACACTGCGTTATGATCACCTCCTACCCCCAAAGGTGAAAGGATTTCTGGTTCAGAGAACCATTTGTGGATGTCAGCAATGATGAGAACTAGAAATGCTGCTTCATGTGATGCCTTGCCTACAACTTGCTTTAAACCGCAAGTGGTAGTCAGTTGGGTAATGTCAGCTTGATTGAAATCACCACTTAGGATGATGATTCCTGCATCTGCATGTTTCACTTTGATATCATAAATGTAATGCATCAGGTAGTCTATCAGGTCGTCTATCAGTTCTTCTCCAAGGCGGTTGTCCGGAGGTAAAATATAAATGGATGAGATGATGCGCAGTAGTTTTCAGTTTTCAATATTTATCTGTATTTATCTACATATGATTGATTGATACATGACTTGTATTATTATAATGTTGTTTTCTGATTGAAACGAATAAAGACAAACTTGAACTTGAACTTTAACTTAGTCTTTGAGGTCTGAATTGAACCCAGCCAGAGTACTTCATGTTCTGTGTGAACCTGGGAGGAAATCTACAGTCTTGGAATTCATAGATGGCTTAGTTAGCTTTAATCGCCACGCCCGTGCCTCTCTGATGCTTTCTTGCGATAATAACATGCGACACATATCCGTTTACACCGTAGGAACTTTCAGGTTGGTCAGCTTTGAACCACGTTTCTGTCACAACTCAAATGTCACAGTCAAGGTCATCCACAATTAATTAACACATTTATTAACCACTTTATAAATGTTATGTATTATTTGTATTATTATTATTATTATTATTATTATTATTATTATTATTATTATGATTCTTATTATTATTATTATTATATTTTTAAATTATTAATTGAAACTGGCATGTATTGTATTATAAATGCGAGTCAATATAGGGCCTAAATGTTTTATTCTAGCAGAATCTTCTTCAGAGGCTAAATGATGATGATACATGATGAACATAATTTTATATCTATAGACATATGTACACATAAATGCATCAAAACTCTTCATGAATTCAGTATTAATGTGTTTTGGAAATAATTAAGTACTTTATTTTATCCATATAGGTACCCAAAACACCATTTTCTGAGCTGAACTACACAAGTGACATTGTCAACTACTACAAAGAGTGTGACGCCCTTCAAGGAGATCTGGAAACTGTATTCAACAACTTCAGGATTAAAGTCCAAGAAAACATCAAGAAAAGTAGGCCACAATACCACTTACACAGACTTTACGATTACTGTTGTGCAGGGCTCGACACTAGCACTTGCCCGCTTGCCCCGGGGAAAGTAAAAATTGGGGTCGGGCAAGTCAAATTCAATAAATTGTCTAATTTGCTTGCCCGATCGGGCAACTTAATAATTGTTTGACTACGAGAACACAATGTAAATTTCTCTAGAAGTGAAAGGGCAAGTACATTTTATATTGGAGCAAGTAAAATGTCAAAATTATAATTATTTTTTCTTGCCAAAACAGGCCAGTACAGAAAAAAGTTAGACTGTGGAGGCTTGCTGTTGTGTGTCGCATTGAATGCATCTGCATGGTTTAATGTCATTTAGTTGAGATTTTTTGTGAACAAATATCAGAAAAGTAATCCTAAAATTTAAATACACCTCACAAATAAATTACAATTTTCTGACTTCTTTTCCCCATTGCAGAATCTTGTCCAAATATCTGCCCTCTCTTCAGCAGCGCAGCAAAAAGACGGCATTTGCTACCACGTCCTTCTTGCAAGGTGTGGCAGCAACCAGTTCCACCAAGTCAACAGGAGTTGTGGCACTTGCTACAACGAGCTGCAGTGCTCAATGCGAGTTACGCTGCAACACACGAGTGGCTCTCACAGCAGCTATATGACGGGGTCTTACGCACACTGGTAAGTATTATTAAAAGCATTATATAGTTGTTTTTTTATTTCATGTGTACATTTAATAGAAGAGACATTTACGTGTAAGATATGGCACTTGCTACAACAAGCTGCAGTAGTCAATGCGAGCTACGCTGCAACACACGAGTGGCTCTCACGGCAGCTATATCAGGTGGTATTACGCACACTGGTAAGTATTATTAAAAGCATTTTATAGTTGTTTTTATATTGCATGTTTACATTTGTCTATATACTTTCTAATTTTGTATGACAACATGTGTAGTATAGAAACATTTGAGTTGTGGCACTTGCTACAACAAGCTGCATTTCTCAATGCGAGCTACGCTGTAACATACGAGTGGCTCTCACAGCAGCTATATCAGGTGGTGTTACGCACACTGGTATTAAGTATTGAAGCATATAGTCAAACCTGTCTTAGTGGCCACCTGTCTATAGCAGCCAACCGGCCTATAGTGGCCATCAAAAGTGATCCCCTGCAT
This sequence comes from Echinarachnius parma, assembly GCA_037951105.1. Lineage (NCBI taxonomy): Eukaryota > Metazoa > Echinodermata > Echinoidea > Clypeasteroida > Echinarachniidae > Echinarachnius > Echinarachnius parma. The sequence continues at coordinate 36,140 of JBAMJV010006854.1, read as the reverse complement.
GGAAAAACAGTGCTATTGAACCTGTCATGCAGGATTAAGCCATTTGTTAACCCCTTTACTACGGGAACCAAGTTTTCACGGTTCCTGTGAGACTTGTTCATAGACAGGAGCCGAGTTTTACCGGTTGCGAGACAAGCTTACATGTATTTCATTTGCTTTAAATTTTATTAAAATTATATATTTTTCTCCTATTTTCCCAAATAAATAGCTTGTATTGAAAGATTGAAGTCGGATCTACCTTTGTCTATTATCTGTCCCCCTAAAATTTTCTACTTAACATGTTATTACCAGTTTCGTATAGTATTGTTAGAGGAATCCCTGGTACATTTTGTATACAAACATGTACAAAATATTTATCGCTCTCAGTTCAGATTGTCACTTCCTGAGCCTACATGTATATCGATCACCTCTATTGCGTGTGCTACTTGTTTAAATAAAGTTTATTCTGTCATTAAAATTGTATGCTCTTTAAAATTTTACACTCGGTTTTTCATTATCTCACAAAAAAATTATTTCATGCAGCGCCCTCTATACCAAAACTGAGCTACCCCTTTAAAAGGGGAACATTTAGTAAACATTTTAGGGAAATTGAAGGAGGTTGGGTGAACACTGCTTGGTGTTTTGAGGTGGACTGACCCAATTATTAATTTGTAATGATATCATACAAGTTTTAGTTACTAAAATTTATTTTGACCAGAGCTCTCCTATCCCTTTAAAGTCCTTAATCACAAAAATTGTCCAGGCAGTGAACTAGCACAGAATAAACACACATAAACATACATTAAAAGAGACTCACTCTATAGAGGCCTATTCACCCAAGCCTATACAGACATACTCTCATACAAACTACTTCCAAAGTCACACTGATACATACTGACATTAAAAGAGATTCACTCTATAGGCCTATTCACCCAAGATTATACAGACATACTCATGTACAAACTACTTTGAAAGTTTTGTTTTGTGTTCGTGTCTTGTCTGTCAGTTTGTGTATGTGTGTGTGTGTGTATTTGAGTTTGTTAATACCCCCAAACGAGGACACAAAATGGACATCCTTGTTTGCCCCGCCTAGTGCTAACAGATCATCGGGAAAAATAACACAACCAAGTATCAAGAGTTGAACAAATATTCAGTTGTCTCGCTAAGTGTGAAGAAAAAAGAAAAACTTACGACGTTTCGTACGCTGCTGCTGTACTTCGTCAGGAGACAAATACTTCGGTGCTCGGTCGCAATTTAGACCTTTTATTGGCAGTATTACCGGTATCGACCTGTTTGGCGCTAATTAGCGTCGGCCGTTCAACGTTCTGATTGGACAGGCCGGTGTGGGCGGTAACGCTGACCGCTGGGCTCTACAACCAAGTACATGTATGTCGTAGTTTGGGCTCAAAATTTCCAACACAATCTGCTTGTCCTCGATGGACATACACAATAGTCCTCAGTTGGGTGTGTGAATTCATACACACAGGTCCACATTTGTATAGTCATTTTCATATGTCCTTGATCGGCAGCTCTAAGTTATTTGTATGTGTATGTGTGTGTGTTTTTGTGTGTTAAAAGGATGATTAACAACAGCATACAAACTAGGAACTCATTGAAAAAAAAAACACACCTCAAATGTTTGGTTTGGGCATTTTTATTTGGCCATTTTATTACACATTGACACATTTCTACTACACTGTACATGTAGTTGCAATAAATGTTTTTAAATCTCAAAAGATCAGTTTCCGTACAATTTTCTATTTCAATTTATATAGATTTGTATTGATTTGTTCTATAAATAATTAATAATTAGATTAAATTAGATACATGATTTTTTTTTTTTAAAGAACTGGAAACAAATATTTCATGGCTAATTCACGGCAAAAAATAAATAAATTCCTGAATACTGAAATAGAGTGTACCCTTATTACTTTAGAAAGTGACAGATTTGTCAGGTTAGACATTAAATTGATGTTAAGAGTACAGGACTGAGTCCTTGCAACCAAATGGAATATTATTTCTGTTTTCAACTTGATATTAACTTGGATAAGAGGTGTATGTATAGCAGAAACATCCGAAGGTCACAATTTTTATGAATTCTACTTTGCCTGTATTTCACTGTATACATTTGTCAGTGGCAGGAATAGACATTAATTTAATGTTAATTAAGAGTCCTTGCAACCAAATGGAATATTATTTATGTTTTCAGTTTGATATTAACTTGTATTTAAGAGGTGTATTCTGACAATTAGGATAAACATTCAAACTGTACATGAAGTCTGAATTTCATAGGACACCTCATAGGCCAGTCCCCCTTGATGCAACACCCTGGGGGTGTTTCACAAAGATCCTAAGTTGATCTTAGCACTAAGATGGTCTTAAATATTATGGAAAGCCATTAGTGTCATGAAACAGTTTTATAAAAGTTATGTCGAAATGCATAAAATGTTGATTCAAATTATATATATTTTCTAATTATCAAAGAGATTCATAATCTTCACATAAAATTCATGAAATCTCTTTGATAATTAGAAAATATATGATTTGAATCAACATTTTATGCATTTCAACATAACTTTTACAAAAATGTTTCAAGACACTAATGGCTTTCCATAATATTAAAGACCATCTTAGTGCTAAGATCAACTTAGGATCTTTGTGAAACACACCCCCTGCCTGATAGATCCTGTAAAATACTCAAGTAGTAGTTTATGTAGAAGTAGAATAACAGGTGACTGAAAGGTGATATGAAAACCACATTCCATTGTTACATTTGTTATTATTTCTTTACATTTATACAGAATAATACAAAAAGAGATTATCTTGAGTTCGTAAATCATAACTGGTTTCAATACAGGCTTAATAAATTGTAAACATGCATTGTCTGAGTTTACCTATGGAAAAATGTAACGATTGTTACTAAATTTAACAAGCATTGGGTAGCATTTTAATTGGGTGTAGAGGTTTTGTATGCCAGAATATTATCCCTTTCATTTGTTATCTGTCAAGCAGAAACGATCAAACAAATCTCTGCTATTCTCCTGGCCAAAAAATGTAGATTTACTGTTGCCTAAAATGATGCCAATTGCCCAGAATATTGCCATCATGGTTACCGATCTTTGGGCTTGTTGTCAGGATCAGGGTCTGTGCCTTCATTGCTGCCACGTCTGCCGCGCACCAGCTTTCTTTCCAGGCCTTGAGCATTGGCATCCTCCACTGCAGCTGCACCTCTGTCCTCCCCATTCATAGCCACATCCAATCCCAGCTCTGCAGTCAGACCTGTATCGAGTAAACAGTATACATCATTTTATACGGCTCACAAACATGAAGAACCTTAAAAGGCTTAAAGGTAAATGACAGTAATTAATGGGAAATGCCCCACACACAACAAATTAAATGTACGCTCTTATTACCAACCATGTGAAAGAATATAATTTTACTAATATGGGATTATACAAATTTGACCAGAAAACCACCTACTAATTGATATAGTTGCAAAATTATAAAACTGATTTGCTGCAAATTGATATCGCCAACGCGGAATCGTGCATACGCTACGTGCAAAAGACCACGTGGTCCCCATGTGCTATCCGGAGGACTCACCAATCCTCTCCTCTTACATGGTGCAACTGCAAACCACACGTATTATGTTCGCATAATTCAAACAATGTAAAAAAAAACTTCCTATCATCTATTGACAACATGTACAATGTAAAAAAGCCACACTTATCAGAGTTATGTTTATCACGGTGCACAATTACTGTCGTTCTGTAAGTACTCCCTAGAGTCTTTAACTCCACGAGTGCCAATGTCTCATACTTGCACCTCACAATGGATGTTTGAATGTCATAGAGCTGTAAAATCCCTGGCACACAAATTGATACACATATTAACTATTCAACCTGAGAATTTTGTAGAATGTACAAACTGTTTTAAAAGTAAAAAATTGTTCAGGCCGATGATAAAGAGAAAACTAAAACAAATTTGCAACTGTATATATGTAATACATGTAGCTTTCACAATAAGGTGCATATCTGCATTGCACATTAGCCAATCAAAAGTGCGTTGTTACATTTGGTTAGAACAACCTAAAGCATACTTCCCATAACACATAGAACACAATTAACTGGTTTCACTGGATGGGAAATCTTTTACTTAGAAAAATCATACCAAGATCAGAAATTAAATGTGTTTACCTTGGCTGAGAAAGCTAATTCATATTCATGACTGCTTTATACTGACATAAAAATAAGGCAAATTTTAAAGCCACACATTAGTTGAAACTGGACACTGAGTTTGACTCCAACTCCAAAGTAAAAAAACATCCATAATTGTTTAAATGTAGGTATCATTATTCTTAGTAATAGATCCCTATCCAGTGGAACAGTAATTTTGTCCCCATGTAATTGGAAGTGTTATGCTGTTATTTTAGGCTACCCTATACATGTATAAAGTACAAATGGAAGAAATCAAAATACATTATGGCAGGAATCCACAAAGGATCCTAAAACTATGGCGCGCCAATTCAAAACTAATTGGAGAAAGAATGTGCATGCCTCTCAATTTTATTATTATTTATTTTCATTTTTACTATGTAAGGCACCAAGTAAAAGTTTCAGATGGTGAATTGATTTTGGTGTTGCCCGTTAGCACAAACGGTCGAATCATTACAAATGAGATTTCCACTTTAATAAAACTTGTCTCAAAGAGGCACTTCATAATTTAAACCATGAAGCTTGTATCAAAACCTCCTTAGTGGATTCCGACCATAACAAATTATGCAAGGCACTGAGTAACAGTTTTGTTCTCAGATGGTGGATTGTATTTGTTGCTGGATAGCAACCATGAATGGTCGTTTCATTACAAATGTGATTTCTAGTTAAAAATTGTCTCTAAGTGGCACTTCATCGTACATAATTCAAACATACATTCAAACATAATTCAAACTATCAAACTTGTAACAAAACCTCCTTCGCAAATTCTGGCCATACAAATTATGCAAGGCACTGAGTAAGAGTTTTGTTCTCAGATGGTGAACTGTATTTGATGTCACTGGTATAAGCACAGATAATGGTATGTTACAAATTTGATAGATCTCTTAAAACTTGTCTAAAAGTGGCATTTCATAGTATTAACACAAAACTCAATTTTAAGCATGGAGCTTGTAACAAAACCTCCTTAGTAACTTCTTGCCATAACAAACCATAGCTAGGCACAGAGTAAAAGTTTTTTGTTCTCGGATGGTTAGTTGTATTTGGGGAAGCCGGTTAGCAAGCACAAATAGTCCTATCATTACAAGCATGATTTCCAGTTAAAACTTGTCTAAAAGCGGCTCTTCATAGTATTATAAAAAAACAAAATTTAAAGCATGGAGCTTGTAACAAAACCTCCTTAGTGAATTCTGGCCATACAAATTATGCAAGGAACCGAGTAAAAGTTTTTGTTCAAAGATAGTGGATTGTATTATGGTGTCGCTGGTTAACTAGAACAAATGATAATATGTTACAAATTTGATATCACTTAAAACTTGTCTCAAAGCGGCACTTCATTGTATACAAAAAATAAAATTATACCATGATGGAGCTCGTAACAAAACCTCCTTAGTGGCCATACAAATTATGCAAGGCACCAAGTAAAGGTTTTCATTCTCAGATGGTGAATTGTATTTGGTGTCGCCGTTTAGCAAGCATAAATGATCGTAGTATTACAAATTTGATCTCTTAAAACTTGTCTAAAAATGGCACTTCTTTATATCAACAACAACAATTAAATTTAAACCATGAAACTTGTAAAAAAACCTAATTAGTGAATTCCGGCCATAAAATTGTGTTTGGAAATAAAACGTCAAACTAACCTTGCTGGATGAACAAAGACCCGACCAGGAACAACACGGCCAACGCAAGAACAAGTTTAGTCATCTTCGGTTGATTCGGCTCTCTCGATGCGATATGAAGAAAATGGTATTCTGAAATCAAGCTGTTTCATATATAGGCCTTCAAATTTCTTGTGAATACACTTGACCAAAGAAATTGACAATACGATAGATGAAAATCTGTGCTTGTTGACAAAATTGTCATCAGCCTTATTGTGTTCGCGTGATTGACGTAGTTCACGCTGTACCATCTGGTATAACACGATCTTATTGTAATGTTTTACAAGATATTTTCAATACACCAGTTGATATTTTACTAGTCTTGACACTAATTTTTCCCCCATTGAAAATTGAAAATGCATCGATTGGTGTGATGTGAAGGTTAATTAAAACATAAAAGAAATATACTTGACTAGTATCTATACAGCCATTTGAGCACCTGCCCACTGTCCCCCAACTTATATTCACCTGAAAATATATATATATTTTTCAGGTGAATATAAGGTGAAAACAGTTGCATATATGCAACTGTTTTTTTTGTTGTCCTTACATGAAGACTTGTCGATCGCTCAATAAGTCATGGCGCCATTGACCCATGTGCATCACACATCATGTCTGCCAAAAAAAAGGTTATTTCACTCCTAAAATTAAGAACTTTGCAATAGTGCATAGATCGGCTCCAAAATTTTCCAAGTATGGTCAACTCCTTGATCGCCAATTAAGCTTGCATTTTTTGCGAGTTACAATGCACACAAATGCCATCTAGAGCATTACAATCCCTGGCACTCTAGGTGTTAAAGGGAGCTAGTAACATTGTCAAAAGCCACAAAACTTCATTAAAAATCCAGTGGTTCTATCATATTTTGTTTTAATATTTGTATTACCAATTTAGGAGCATGGAGCAGGTTTATTTTTTTCTCGAATTTCCCTTTTGTTAGAAAGATTTTTAAATGATTGAAAATGAGCAAAGAAAAATAGGCTTCGCTGGGAATCGAACCCGAGACCTCCGGATTGCTAGACCGGTGCTCAACCCATTGAGCCCCGAAGACTCTTGAATGGGGGGCGTTCCCATGAAACCCTTTTCAATGCTCGATTAGTCAGAAGCTATAAACCGGGCACAATCCCAAGGATAATTATATCAACTTTTCTAGAGAAAGGTGCAGGATCACACAGAGATATTTACTCAATAAATTAATTGTTCAGATTTTTAAAGCCAAATAACAGTATTGGGAAAGTTGTAAAACCAAAAGTATCTTTATGGGCCAAATTTAAGCTAATTGATCAGTATTGTTGAAATAGTATACAAAAAGACTTGTGTGGAAAAATCTGAACCTTAGTATTGTTAAATTCAGAAATATCAGTTGAAACGTTTATGCATGCCGCTGACATTGGGCCTAAATTCACCGCCAGTTTGGCCCGTCTAGTTGTCTACGCCAACCATATCTATGCGCTCATTCACATGCGGAGCGCACGTGGTACCATTTGCTATAGGTTTTGTGTGCAGTGACCACATGGTTTAATAATATTTTTTATTTTGTCCATTTCAAAGCATTTTTTGTCCAAATCTTTACAAAAACATACAAGTTATGACAGTGGCGTAGCAAGGTCAGACTGATTGTAATGTATTTCTTTATTATAAAAAATTTCCCCTGATGTTTCCTATTGTTTTTTCTTCAAATTATTGGAGGAGGGGGGGGGGGGGGGGGGCACACTGAAATTTTGTTTGACCAGATCTATACTATTCCTTAACGATCTTGCATGCGAATATATATATATGCGCCTGTTTTTGTTTGTCCATACATGCTGTGTACAACGCTCAATAAGTCATGGCGCCATTAAATATTCCCATGTTCACACGTCGTGTCTGCCTAGCTGACATGCAGTGTAAGAAAAACCCCAAAACAATAGCCTAGTGTGAAAACAATACCTAAATTTAAAGTTTAAAGCAACCATGTGTCCTGATGCCTAGGCAAAACTTCAGGGATCAATAGGCTAGTGAAATTTTACAGGTGTGAAACAGTTTCACCAGTTGACTGTTTCTGTCTTTTTAGCCGGACTAAAGTTGTGCCTCTGATTGCAGGGTAGGAAATATACGGGGGCTGAGAGCGATTTTGCCCCCTACTTTTCAAAATAGCCCCCTTAATTCAGTAGGTAGCCCCTAAAAGCACCATCTAGGGTATTATGTTATTAAATATTTTGTGATATCCATCAGAGTGAAAAAGTAGCCCCCTAAAATAAAGGATGAATTCTTGCATTGCTCTGATGAGAATTCAGGCCATTATGTTTGGATGTGCAGCTGTTCCTATAACACCTGGGGGCAGGGGCCCGATAACGGACCAGCGACATTTACCATGGTAATTAGCATCATTGGCTCTAACTCATCGATGTCAATATGCTAGAATTACATACAAATCAACAGAACGTAGCAGAGCACACATACCGCCCTTATTCATTCAACCGTAAAGCATATCTAGAGATCAGTGGAACTAGAGCTGGCCCTGGGTCATGATCGTGCTCTCGGCCACTGGTTTCCACCCATTCTCTTTATGAATCCAAAGTCACTCAGATCGTTCCCATGCATACATGTAGGGTGTGGTGTGATGCTCCTACGAATGGACACTCCATGTATAATTGTTCCATCGGAGGGGCGAAGTGTTTTCCATGGAATGAAACACAATCAAACCTCCACCAAAATATGCATCATGTGTGAAAGTGTGAATCAAGCTTACGATCACTACGTAAAAAGACCTTCAATCATCAAAGGGTGTTTGAAAAATAGTTAATTATTGTATGTACGTGAGTTGTTTCTATAATTTTCATTCAATGTCAAACGAAAAACTAACTCGTCACTCCCTTCCTGAACCATGGTGGTTCCAGTCACAAGGTAGCACTTTCATCAAAGGGTGTTTGAAAAAGTTATTTATTGCGTGCGAGTTGTTTTTAATTGTTGGCATGAATTTCCATTTTAATGGAAGGTAGAAATAAACTAACAAATATAGCAACCATACCATTATCCATCAAACTATGAATGTGTGAAAGTTTGAATCATCTTCATCAAACGATGTAGGGAAAAAGTTAGTGATTGCGTGCGAGTTGTTTTATTATGGGCGTGAATTTCCATTTGAATGGAAGGTAAAAAGAGAACTAACAAATATATCAACCCACCAGTATGTACACCAGGTGGTTGCTACCGGTAGCTCACGTGTCATTCAGAAATGACTTTGTAGGAGTCGATGGGCACAAGGCATGGACATATTGATCATGGGAAGGTTGTGGAATTATTGTATCATGAATGTAGGTGTTACTTTTACTGCAATACTTAATGATGATGATAATGGTGGTGATCTTGTTGGTTTTGGTGATTGATGATGATGACGATGATGATGATGATGATGATGATGATGATGATTATAATGACGATTATGATGATGTTAATGATGGTACTATATAGTGATGATGATGGTAATGATTTAAATGATGGTGATGGAGATGATGGTTATAGATGATTATGATGATGATAATGATGGTACTAGTGATGATGATGGTAATGATTTAAATGATGGTGATAAAGATGATGGTTAAAGATGATGATGACGATGATGGTGATGATCATGATAGTAATGAATTAGATGATGAAAATGATGATGACGTTGACAGTCAAGTGATATTGGTGGCGATGGTGATGAAGGTGGGGATGATGACAGTGTTGATGGCCGATGATGATGATGATCATGATTTAAGTGGCACACACAAGATTTCAAAAGCTGAACAGGTAAAATATGTTTCTCTCTATTTGTTTCTTTCTAAATTCCACAAACTCTTCTGCAGGAATCCAGAGGCTTGGGAGCTATAGAGACCATGGTGCCATGGATGATGCAAGCTGGTTGCTATGGCAATCAAGATGCGGTTGCTCTGCTGGCTACAGTTTACGCTGATGGCCTTGGAGTAAACACTGATGAATCAAAGGTATTACACGTAAAACAAACAATTTGTAGATATCTCTGTTATTTGCCCTTGTACTGTCTTTTTATAATTTGATGAAACAAAAGTAACATGAAGCACATTCTTTAGATGACATTAAATCTAATTTTAGTATTTTCCGTTTATAATTTGTTGTAAGGCCTTACAAGTAATGTTGTGGAACACACTTTGCATGTATTATAGTTTTTGGACTGATGGTATGTTTCATAATGTTTTGCAATGCTAGAAATTAATTGTTTTACTTTGTGGCTTGATACTACAAATGAAATCAGAAATTGTCAACTGTGGTCACATCTCTGAACATTACTGCATGTCCCAAATAATAATAAAAACAAATTGGCCAAGGCTTACGTATGAAGTCACCCATTATGGTGCATTTGAATAAAAGAAACATATTAAAGGAGGGGGGAAATCCCGGCTTTGATTCAGGTTTATAGCTTTAAATACATGTATGTGCCTTTATTGATATACATGTACCACACTCTTTTTTTCAAAGAAATCCTTAAGTTGGGGAAAAAAAGGTAAATTTATGCAACTTTTTTGCTTTATTTCGCATCAGCGTTCCATGCTCGTAAAAAAAGTCATTTATAGCAGAGCGGGAATGTGCGCACGTGTCACCCGATTCATGACATCACATGCAGACCGCAACGCGAAGGAATGTGCATTGTTTACATGCAGAGCCTATGACTTGCTTGTAAAAAAAACTCGTTTTTGCTTGTAAATTGAGGTTTTACTGAAAATGCTTAAGAATTGCTAAGAAATGAATTGTAGCAGGATGAAGCTACACATCTGAGTGTATATCGTCCATGATATAAACCTGAACAAATGTTTGCAAATATTGAAACAAATGGAAATAATATCTCTGTGTCAACGTGAGTATTGCTCTCAGCGTGTACGTCTATGACCGAGCTAAACTGCGATTGCCTGCAGGTGACGTCACAAAGATGACGTCATTTTTTGTTCCCCCGGGACTCAGTTTTTTTACGGGGGTTCCGAAAGTGAATTTACAAGTTGATTTTTTTATTTTACCGGGTTTTCCCACGAGGAAAATATGTTTGTATTAGTAATCTTCATGAAAATCTACCTTAGATACAGTAAAACCCAATTTTGAGGCAGTTTTCTTGTCACCATACTGTACCTTTAATGCTCTCTTTAAGTAGCCCCAGACCAGCCTTCCAGTGCTGCTTAGACACTAGCACTTGCCCCCTTGACCGAGGCAAATTCAATTTCATAAAATGTCTAGTTTGCTTGCCCAATGGGGCAACTGAATAACCCTAACCCTAACCCTAACCCTAACTACGAGAGAACAATTATGTAGTGTAAAAATGTCAACATGTATTATGTCACTTGGCCGAACGTGCCAATACAGAACAAAAAGTTAGTGTGGAGGCTTGATATATGAATTAAATTTATGTATTGTTTTTGGTAGTCGGTGGAAACCAGTACTCCACGGAAATTACTTGGAGCTTCCACATTTCTCTTCTACCATGTTGTTTGGCTTATGGTAAGAGAAGAATAAAAAAGGGTTAGATTTGTTTAAATGCCCCTTTAGTATGACGATATCTATCATTGATAATCATTCAGCTCAAGAGCGTTAATGAACAGTCTTAAACCACATACACGTTATACAGTAATTCGTTGTAAAAGCTGACGCAAATTTTCGCTTTTTTAACCAGGAAAGCAGTGTTCTTTTTCAATGAAACTTTCACACATCATTCGGACATATCTTACAATGATTTTGGTATAGGATTGAAGTCTCAAATGTAATTTTGGGCAATATCTGACAGTTTACAGGTGCACCTTTAAAATATAGTATTGTGGTGATCCAAATATATTCTATGAATGCATTTCCCCTAGGCACTGCTGTATTGGTTGGTATCAGCGCAGCGGGGCAGTGGGCTAGCCATGCTAGCACTGGCCTACAGACATCACACAGGCCTAGATGAGAAGTACCCACAAGATTTGGACTATGCCTACAGTAAGAAAACAGATCATAATTAAACTTTTTTACATTCTCTTCTTAGACAATGCTGGCTCAAAAAAAATATCTTGGCACAATTGGTTAAATATTGTGTCTCCAGTGATCCTGCTCTCCTAGTGAAAAGATTTACATGTAACTTTACACCAGCACAAATTTTCCTTTTATTTGAGAATGAGGGTCCTACTAATTATTAAGTATCCATAATTTTAAAGCTTTTTCAAATCAGCAAATGACAGGGGATAGAAAATGGCAGAGTTTCCTATTAGACCCCATATCTCCAAGACCAAAATTATTAAGTTTTTTTCCAGTTTGGTACAGATATACTGTACAAGTGTACACAGAAGCAGAACAAGTGCAGTTTATATTTTCCATGGACCTGGGTTTAACTTGTACATACATGCAAAATTTCTTATTATGACATACTATTACAGGGGACTTACATTGTACATACATTTATTTTTTTTTTTTACAATTAGGGTCAGCTTGACTCTGTTGCCAGAAAATTGTGTTTCTATTGATATAAATACCTGATACGCAATATTGCAATTTAAATCAAATAAGGAGGTACAAGTACATGTACATGTATTTATATATATGTAAACAAATAATTGCCATAAATTATTTGTCTCATATTTCTTTTTTGTTGTTGTTGCTATTTCAGGATATTACTATCAGGTTGCTACGGATACTGTCTTGGACCGATCAAAGCATGCTGCAGATGATGTAAGTGTCGTACTGGTCACTGGTGGAGGGGGGGGGGGGGGTGTTTCACAAAGATTATATTAAGTTGAACGGCTAAATTCTAAGTTGAACTTTGAATTATGGTAGGCCATTTGTAGGCTATGAATACAAAGGAATCAACAGCAAACAAATGCAATTATTTGAGACTTATATCAAACATTTATATCAATGACTTCAGGGCTCCTTGATAATAACAAATATTACTTTTTTTAATTCAAAAGGGGGACTATTTCTAATTGCTCAAGCACCAAGCAAACTGAAACAGTAATGTTAAATTTTATCTTTTCTTTACCTGTGCTGTCATGTTAATTAATATCTAGATCACATTTGAAGCAGTTCGACTGACAGACAGTGAGCAGTTGAAGCTTCAGACAGGAGAAAAGGGAGACTATTTTAAATGGCTCAAATACCAAGCGAAGCAAGGTGTAGCTGATGCACAGGTACTGGAGATTCCTTTTAAAGAAATTAATATAAGTCCACTGCAAGGTATTTTCATGTGCCAATCTTCTTAGATGGTATTTCCTTTCATATTAGACAATTATCTGTAACTTTCAAACTTTAGATTGGAAAAGGTCTGGTAGTGTTATTAAAACACACAATGTTTTAAATATTTTTCTTTAGTGAGTCCCCCATTGCATTTAACGGAAAAATGCCTTTTATATGATACAAGTAGCTTATTACATAATTATCAAGATATATTTTAGTTTAATTTATGTTCAGTAATGATAAGTAATATCAGTTCAATATATTTCTTATAACTTTATGCAATTATCTCAAATTCACTCAAAGTGAAGGACCTTGTTCTGTCAAGTTTACATGAATTGCATAATCCCACAATTAGTGCATTTGCAGTCAAGTGTTTTAACCCTGAAAAGGTTGGGCTATTTGAATGAGTTCCTACTGTCGGAGATGAGGGCAGGGAGGGTGGGTAGCATTATAGCCCCCACTTCAGATCAGCGGTAAAGTGCCCAATTGCCAAAAAATGTGCAAGTGTGCCAAGTAAAGTGTAAAGATTGCTATGGTATTTTGTTTATTATCACTTCGTATTCATAATTATGGTAATTTAATATGCATTGTAGTCATAAAGTTTTCACTTCTTTTATTCTTTGGACCAGTCAGGGCAATAACACATGAAAAATACATTCAAAGATCCTTTTTAGTACTGATGTTTTCTTTTGTTTTGATAATTTCTTATGCATTTCTTTCTTTGTTTGATTTATGTGTTTCATTTTTGTTAATGTTTTATTTGATTTCTTAATATTATTCAATTTGTTTGTGTCCTCAAACGACATCTACAATGAGAACAAGACAAAATATCAATATTTTATCTTTTTTAGGACAAATTGTTATTCAAATTTTGGTTTGTAAACGAATAAGGGAAATTGAACAAGAGATAATTGTTTGTTTGTTCTTTCTGTTATACTTTTGCTGTCGTCTTTGACCATCAAATTTTATGCATTTTCATGAAATATGTTTTTGTGCATGTATTTTTTCATAAGCCAAACAAAAAACTTCTTTGCTGTATACATATTAAAAGGTTTAGATATGAAGCCACCGTAATAATTATTATTGTATTTAGCTTGTTTTATCATAGCTCCCTCTCTTGTGCATGATAGTAAATGATAGATTGTTTCACCAAAAAAAAATAGTTCTGTGTGTGTACAGTACTGTACATGTATGTACCTCCATTGACATCTACATGTATGTGAACCTGTATTGACATCCTATAAATTCCCCAAATCTACCTTTTCATTTTTGCCACTGTTTCCCTGTATCTTCTAGACCACGAAAATCAGACTCTTGCTTATTATCCCCTTTCACCCCCTATTCTATCTCATATCTCTTCCCTGGCCACAAAACCTGAATCTAGCTCGCATGTACTATCACGGTGCCGCAGGGGTTTCCCAGGGACGTAGTGGTAGCCGCCGACCTGTACTGCAAAAATGTTTTTTGGGAAGACATTAAGTCTCTGGACTACATCTCAGAACTTATAATCTTCCCTTCAAGTCCCTCAGAAAGGAACATTCCGTGATGTTCCCTCCACCACTAGTTAACATCTGTATAATGTTCCCTCACTTACCAGTTAACATCTTAATTCTAAACATACATGTTAGTGAAACCTTCTATTCAAATCTATTCCCCAAAATCTACCCCTTCATATTCTTCACTCTTTCCTTGTATCTTCTTCCCGGTCGCAAAAGCTGAACCTAGCTCGCATGTACTATCACGGTGCCGCGGGGGTTCCCAGGGACGTAGGGGTAGCTGCCGACCTGTACCGCATGAATGCGCAACAGAACCCACTGGACCCAGTAGCCCAGTTTGACTACTCGGTCATTCTCATTCGGGTTAGTATGGTTTACATGTAGATCTTTAATCTCAATACTCTATTAAATCAAATTTTCTAGAGACACATGTTGCATTGTTTTACCTGAACCTCATAATGTAAAGTAGAATATTTACACCTGTTGAGCTATGCTGCATGATGCAAGAACCCACTGGACCCAGTAACGTACATGTAGTTTGAATATTCTCTCATTCTCATTTGGGTAAGTATGTATTCTTCATTTTCCTCCTACGTGTGTCTCTTTAGATCAAAATGAATATGATACTGTATGAAAGCTAGATCTACAGGATCTTCTATATCTTCTAGATCTTCAAATTGTCTCTATAAAGGTAAATACATGTAGATTGAAGTACCCTATTTGCTGGTGTATTAACCGCACCTTTAAAAAAAAAAAAAGTTTGCAAAAATGGGGGTGCGGTTAATACACGGGTGCGGTTCATAACGTATTAACCACACTTTTTTCAACATTTTTTTTTGCAAAAATGGGGGTGCGGTTAATACACAGGTGCGGTTTATACACTGGCAAATATGGTAGTTGCAGGATTTACCTTCTAACTGCATGAATGCATTTATCAGCTATTTAATACTCGCCTATGTGCCCAAGTTCATGAAAAGGTCTGTATAAAATGATCATAACCAATTATAGGCGAGCGTCGCTCGATCCCTATTTTGGGGAACGTCCGGAGTGAAACGGAACATGACGAAAGCCGTGTCATATTATGCTGAGACTGCGAAAAAACATCCACGGAACCGAATTGCCTTGTATGACTATGCCGTCGTTCTTCTGAGGGTGAGATATTTAAGTTTTGTTTTATTCCAATTGAAAACAAAAAGAGTTTGCTCGAACTAGTTCAGAATTTTTTGTTTTAGCTAGTGAAATTTTGTGAGGACCATAGGTGATGTACAATGTATCTTGTCAAGATAAAGTAGAACATGAAGTAATCTGTGATGTGTTTCTATATGGGACTTTGAAGAAACATCCAAGGAACTGAATCGCCCTGTATGACTAAGCCATTGTCCTTCTCAGGGTGAGATAAAACAGTTTTACACTACAGGTAATGATTATGATAATGATTGTTATGTTTATTGCATCGTTGGATAAATAACAGCACAAACTGACAAATGTAATTTGAAAGAAAATATGAGAAAAAGAATGCACTGGATTACATCTTTGTATGTGGGCAAGGAGTATGTTTAAATCTATTAAATATTAAGTTTTCCTATCTAAATGAAAATATTTCAAATTTGTTGTCTTTTTTTCCCCCTAATAGGGACAAGGTGTTGAGAAGAATGTCACAAAGGGCATGGAATACCTCAATAAATCAGCCGAATTGGTGAGTAGTACATACAATGAAACATCTTCAGATAATTTGATGTGCAGTTTTTATTGTAAATTATTTATTTGTAAAGATATTTTTTAGTATGTTATTTATCAACATTCATTAGAGAAAGAATATGTGACCCGCTATAGCAAAACCCTGCACTTGTCGGTAAAAATCAAAATGCAGATTTTCATACCATTAGAATCGCCTCATCACATGCTTTCAATTGATGCTTTGTTCTTACGAATTGGTTGATAACTGGCGAAGATATGATTGTTTCAATTTTTGCAATCAAAAGTCTTTTACACACATTATGTGAACTTAAAATGCAAATTTCTTCAGAACATGAATTACCGACAAGTGCAGGGTTTTGCTATAGCCAGTCACATATTATAGCCCTTTCCTACACTATCTGTTCCCGATAAGTGGACATGGTATGGCATGATTGGTAGAGTGTGCGCTCTCCAATTGTGAGATCTCAAGTTAAAATACAGTGTAGTCCTACTGCTTTTCTCCCTGAGCAAGACAAGCAATCCACTTTTGCTGCTCTCTACTAATTTCTGTACTATACATGTTTTTGCACTAGCAACTTGGAAGGAATGCTCCCCAGGGAGTGGAGATGGTGCATGCAATGTTTGCAAACTGGCATTTAATCCTAAGTCTAGGGTAATAATCTGTGTAAAACACTAGAAATGATATTGTATCATATTATTAAAGCACTTTATAAAAAGGACTTATTATATTTACTGTAATTATGTTATCTTTTTCAGGGCCATGGTCCAGCATTCACAGCTATTGGGTGGTACAAACTGAACCTGGAGCACAATGACACGGAGGCGGCGCACTACTTTGAGAAGGGAGATAGGATGGGTCACCGCGATGCAGCACACAATCTGGGCTTCATGCACCTCACTGGACGCTATCCAGGGAAAGCCATCGATAGGGTGAGAATGCGTAATTTTGTCTTTTCAATTGAATTGAAATGAAAATAAAGGGAACGGTAACCTACAGTGGAGTGTGGGGGGTATTGTGAAGAATTGAGAAAGTGGTTGCTAGGGGACACCAGGATGCAGCACACAATCTGTGTTTCATGCATCTCCAGGACTCTATCCAGGAATGGCCATGGATAGGGTGAGGATATGTAATGGTAGAAAACTTGTATTTCGTTAGTTGGTGACATACTGAAGGAAAAGAGGTTGATTTTATATTAATTCATTTTCTTTTGCTTTTGTGGATATCATTGCGCCAAAGTATTATCAGAATTGCAACTGTTATCTATTTCTATTTCTGACTAATATTGAGCGGTTCAGAAGTAATTGGAAATAAAATTGTATCAAAGTAATTATGCGTTTTTCTTTTCAAGTTTGTTTTGTTTAATTTTGCTACATCATCATTCACTTTTTCCATAAAATTTGTATTAATTTATTGTTGTATAATCCATTTTTTTTTAGGTAAAAGCTTTTGTGTACTACCTGAAGGCTGCGGAGGCAGATCACTGGGACTCTGCTGTAAAGGTTTCCAGTCTCTACAACGAGGGAAACGCCAACATGACCAGAGATGTTGTCATGGCAACAGCGTAAGTTAGCATCAACTCTTAACAGCTTGGTTGATAAATAATACAGTCAAACATGCCTTTGTGGTCACATGTCTATACAATAGCAGCCAACCTGACTATAGTGGCCACCAAAAGCAATCCCTTGAAGAGAAAATCAATGTTATGGAACAGGTCTATGGAGGTCACCATGTATCTTGTGGGATCTCAACTCCCTGGGGAGCATACTAGCCCAAGCTGCTCAGGACGCTACACCTGACTAAGTACCCATTTACCATCCCGGGTAGGGAGCGGCTATCTGCATTTGATGCCGAAGGAAACTAGTGCTCAGTCATCAATCGGTTTCGACTGGAAGTCGAGGTCTATAATTATCTTATCGTGCCACACCACCTCCATAAGTTGGGTAGTACTGCTAGTATATTCTGTCATAGTTAGCATCCTTGATTCACAGAAAATAAACGAAACATCTAACATTGAGCAGGCAATTACATCTGTAAATACATTGTAATTCCATGAAATTCCTCTTTGGAAAAGAGGTCATTACATATTGAACAAACTTGGAAATGCCACCCCTTGAAGTATGCGTACTGCCCATACCGACACTTATCCAATTCAGTAATAAAGAGAACCACATAAGGAGAAGCTTCAAGCCTTGACACCAAAGTGTACAAGTCCTCCTTAGTGGAAACCCGATGTTGGCAGGAAAGACCTACAGGTAATCAAAATTCAAGATTTTGTTTTTGCCAGGCAAATTTGGGAGGTTCATTAGGGGTGCATTTTAATTGGAATGTAATTTAATGTCCATTTTGAATGAAATTATGAATAAATAGCAATGATAATACATACTGTAAGTAAAAGGAAGTAAGAG
>JBAMJV010006854.1:0-12500 GCA_037951105.1 Echinarachnius parma | reverse complement strand
TGAAGCCCACTTTACCACCTAAAAACTGTACAAATTGATCTTATTTCTTATATTTTTGTTTCTTTTGCAGGCTATATTCAACCTTGCATATCTCCTTGAGAATGGAGTTGCAATCCCAGATGACTTGTGGAAGAGTCTTCGCCTATCATCCAGGGTGTACAACAGTACTGATAATGTCACCAGGATTGCTGCATTGTATAGAATGTAAGTCAGTAATTTGATAAGAATGATGATCATGATGATAGTTGTAGTGATGATAATTAAAGATGAGGATGATGATGGTGATGATTATGATGGGGATGATAAGAGTAAGGGTGATGATTATGATGGGAGAAATATGATGATGATGACAATATAGTGGTATTAATGATAATTGATGGTGGTAGTGATAATAATGTGATGATGATGTTGATAATGTGATGATGATGATGTTTATGAGGATGATGATGTTGATGATTATGATGTGGGTGATAAGAATAGGGTGATGATGGTGATGAAGGTAATGATGGTGATGGGGATTTGCCAACCCTGATGATTTGTGGAAGAGTGCACATACAGTAGTACTGATAATATCACCAATATTGCTTCATTGTTTGAGCAATGAAACTTGGTTTGACTGGTCTAGCAATCTATAGGCCCCTATATAACTTTGTAAAGAATGTGTTTACATTTTTTTATTTGTAAAAATGAAATAGTGAATGAACAATTATTATTATTTTTTTGTTTACTAGGTAAACAGTGTTGTGTATCTATTAACCTTTGACACATATTTCAAATGAATCTTGCAATTTGATTGGTACATATATGATTCGAGTCTCAAATGTCACTTTTGGGAATAATTGATGATTGTAAATCAATGAGATGCCCTCCATGGTCTATTGTTACAGGTGTAGGGATGGATCAGAGGATGGGTTCTTGCCGTGTGGACTAGCTCTACTCAACCTGCAAGCGAGACAACTCTGGGAGAAACACACAGTCTCAATAAAGGTAGCTATATCAATTATACCCATAAAAATGGTGATGTCCTTGATGATATGGTGATGATGATTTTGGCGGTAGTGATGATGATGATGATATGATGTTGGAAGTGGTAGTACCGCTAACTGATGATAATGATGGTGTAGATGATGATTATTATTATTGTGGTAATGATAACTGATAATGATGGAACTGGTGGTGGTGGTGGTTGTGGTGATGATGATGATGATGATAATGATAAGATGATGATATGATGATAGTGGTAGTACCACTAACTGATGATAATGATGGTAGTGGTCGTGTAGATTATGATGGTGATGTTGATGATAATGATCATGATGATGAAGATGGTGGTAGTGGTAGTGATGATGATAATGATGGTAGTGTTGGTGGTGGTCTTGTTGATGACATAAGTGATAGTGGTGATTATGATGATTATAATATGGAAAATTATTGATGTGATGTTGATGGTGATGTGGATGATGATGATGGTGGTGATGAATAATGGTGATGATGATGATATTGGTGTTGGTGGTGTCAATAGTGATAATTATATGAAAGGTATGATGATAATAAGAATAAGGGCAATGACTATAATGGTGATTGTGTTGGTAGTGATGCTGGTTATGGTGGTAGTGATGGAAGTGATGGAAGTGCTGGTGGTAGGAATGATTTATATACAAGTAATTGTTATTGTTTTCTTTCTGATTGACAGATGGCAAGTGCAATAACAGTGGGGATTCTCACAGTACTCGCTTTCCTGAATGTTTTTGTCAATGCGAGGAGCAATTCTTCTGCCACACCTACAACTAGTGATGATGCAACAGATCAACCAAGTTCTGGCAATGTTTCCGAACCACATGTTACTGACAACATTGCGGACCAACAAAACACTGGCGACATTGCTCACCAACAAAACACGGGAAACATTTCTGCTCAACAAAATACTGACAACGTTGCCGAGCAACAAAGTAATGGTAATTTAGCACAGCCACGTAGCACTGTCAACTAAATTAATTGCAAATGATTTACAAAGTATCCGAGTAACATACTTTGAAATTTCAACAACAACTGCAACAAAGTTGCTAAAGCATTATTGAATGAAAAGTTGGTGACAACATTGACAAGCCTCAAAGCTGTGGTAATGTAATGATACTTACATCTTGCAGTGGCGGATCTACGGGGGGGGGGGGGGGGGGGGGTTAGGGGGTTAAAACCCCCCCCCCCCCCTTGGGCTGCCAAGTGAAAATGTATCAGTGAGAAAAGTGAGAAAAAAAATCATTTACGGGGGTTCAAAATAGCAAAAAAAAAATTGCCGCTTTGCGGCTCATGGAAGAAAGTGAACAAAAAGTGAACAAAAATCACTTACATTACAGGGGTTCAAAATAGCAAAAGAAATTCGCGGTCTCATGGACGAAAGTGAACAAAAAGTGAAAAAAAAAAAAGCAACTTTTGGGTGGTTCAAAATAGCAAATAGCTCCGCATCGTCATTGGGTCGAACACCCCCCCCCCAGCCCCCCCCCCCCCCCCACACCCACCCCCCCCCCCCCCCGGCCCCTCCTCTTAGCAAAAAGCTAGATCGCCCCTGTCTTGGTACTTGGTAGTTTAATCCTCCAAAATACTCCATAGCAGTTTTAACTGGATGTGGGTCCGATATCGCAGTATATAATAGTCCCTGTCAAGTGAATCAAATACAGTCAATTAATTTTGGATACAGCAGGGTGGCAGTTTTGACAAACCACAAGACAGTCATTTACGGGTAAAATAATACAGATGGAAAGCATTTGTATATCATTATCATTCTGAGCTGATATAACAGTAAAAAAATGTGCAATAAAACATAATAAATATATACTTTCATTTTGAATGTGTAACAGTAGCAAATATGTACTTAATTTTCTGTAGAATTTCAACATGGTACCAAACATTGTATTGCCAAATTGTACTGTTCTGAAGTTGTGCCGCTTTCTAAAGTGAAAACTACTTATTGTATTTTTGTAGTCTTTATATCTACATGTAGATTTCTACCGTCAAGTGCAGGGTTTTGCTATAGCCGGTCACATACGTCAATGAATTAAATGCTTTTTAAAAAAAAGTATTGTGTACAGAATCAAATACATTTGGACATTGATGGTATTATATCAATAAGCATTAAGTATTAGCATTAATGTAATAGTACATGTTTTTTTTTAGTGCTAGTATAGTTAAAATTATTTATGATGAAATGTTCCTGTACAAACATGTACTGCTATTGATAGGGTACAGTAAGACTATATTTATTATTGTATGTAGATTTTATAAAAATATTATAATACTTATTCAAAGAAACAAGGAAATATTGAAGATAAGAAATTGTAAGCCTGTCAACCTTTGCTATATGAGCAGCAGGCCTGTACTGTAGCCGTTGGGTGTATGCACCCCCTCAAATTCAGTGAGTCCCCCCCCCCCCCAACAAGACTCAACAAGAGGTCTTGGTCTTGGTCCTGGTCCTGTTTTGGTTAATTACGTAACCCCCCTTGGAAAATCCTGGCTACAGGCCTTAGCAGAAATGGTGGTATTCACGGACTGACTTTGTAGTTGACGGTGATGTAATTGTACACAGGCCTAGGCCAAGGGTTAGTCTTAATAATACCTTTAATAAGTAAATTATGTCTTCTTTTCCCCTCGTAATTTGCAGGTCGCATAGAAAGAAGCAAACATATTCATTGGGCAGCCCAAATTTAGTTTCCAAACACAAATTTCAGTATTAGGGTATCACTGTTGGTGTTTGTTAACTTGTTTGATACTGTATTGACAATAAATCGGGGTCAGTGTGGTTAGTTAATACCTAGTGCATGAGTTTATGTCGCCAACACCAAATCATTTGTTAACATCTCAAAATGTATGCTGTATGTTTCTTTTAAGAAGTAAATTGTATTCAAGACAAAATACTTTGTGAAGTTAAAAAAAAAAACATTATAAAAAAAAAAAAAAAACATTATATGAAGGCCTGTTGCTTTTCACAATAAGTGTTAATTCTGTGGTTAAAATGTTATCAGTACTGTCGACTTACAGTACGTTTGGACCGCCATGAGTAGTCACTGTCATTTCATTGTTTCGTATCTTCATTTTGGCTGAATGTTCCCTTTCTTGATATTTGTGTGTTTTTAAAGCTGGTATTGTGTATATTTCTTATCTGTGGAAGTAACAACTTCTGTTTGTTCTTAGAATATCTGAATATCAGATTTTCCAAATAAAAACAATATTTTGTTTTGATGAGTATTGTAGTTTGAACATGACATCTAAAGTCAGTATAGTTATTGTCATAGGCGTAGGAGGCAGGGGGCTGCAGCCCCCTGCAGTTTTAAAAACAGCCATATTTGGGCAATAGAGCTGCCTGAAATTCTTACAAACGCATGCATATTCTGGCAAAGCCTGCCATATTCGGGGCAAAGCCAGTTCATATTCGGCAAACCATGTCATATTCGGAGCAAACCATGTCATATTTGAGGCAGACTCATGTAAATTCGGGCAAAGACATCTCATTATTCGGGCAAAACCGTTTCATCTTCAGGCAAAAATTGTGTTATTTTCAGACTAAGCCATCAAAAACATTAAACATATCAGATGAAAAGTCGGGAAGTAATAATCATTTGGGCAAAATTACCTCGGCCCCCCTGAGAAAAATGTTTCCCTATGCCCATGGTTATTTTACAGTATTTTATAACATGAGCGATTCATAACCAGTACTGCTTTTATGTTCCCATATAGTAGATATGAATTGTAGTTCATATTTTGTAATGTGTTTGTAAAGACATTTGTTATAAACACATAATGTATATCATAATCTTATCTATGTATCTCATGTGCAATACACTCCAATGTTTTGTAGTTTGTAAGTCGTTTTATTAGTGCCTTGTGTTGCACAGCAACAAAATCACAAACGTCTTCCAGTCGTGATCTTCCTTCTGCGGCCATTTATGCCGTAGGAATTATTATTATCCCCTACTCACTTTGTACAAATCGTAGTATGAGAGTGATAAAGGGCGTTATGTAATTTTTTGCTAAATTGAGTTGTGCATTCCACCATGTAGATCGGAGCTTTCCCTTTTTCGATGACAAATAGTTTAAGTTTATAATTTGACTATAATCTTTGGAATATAATTTTTATCAGCAATCAGAGAGAGCATACTTACTGTCTTGGCTTAATACAATCCTGGATTTTAGATATTCAAAGCCTAACATTCAAAACTGCTGGCTAACAAGCAATAAAAACAAAATATAAAAAAGATAGCAATTTTCAAAAGCATGCCAACACTATCTGGGGTTCCATGACATATGCTCCGCCGACAAATGCTTCCGCCGACATTGCTCCGAAAAATGCGACAAGTGTCTCCGCGACAAATGCTCCGCGATATTTGCTCCGCCGACAAATGCTCCGCCGACAATTGCTCCGTCGACAAATGTCCGCCGACATTTTGCTCCGCCGACAAATGCTCGCCGACATTTGCTCCGCCGACAATTGCTCCGCCGACAATGCTCCGCCGACATTTGCTCCGGCCGACATATGCTCCGAAGCTGCGACAATTGCTCCGCGACATTTGCTCCGCCGACAATTGCTCCGCCGACATTTGCTCCGCCGCCAAATGCTCCGCAGACAAATGCCCAAATAATATTTTAAATGCTTGCACTTTTTCAAACATTTTCAAAATCATTTTTGGAATAGTTGTTGATGATCTCTCTATCTAATCATCATTCCAATAAAACACCACATGCATAATTTTGTATGAAAATGGTTGAAACCAATGCCTGTTTAGAAAAGCGCCCTCTTGTGTTTAAATGGCTCTTTTTATGATAACAGCGGTTTTACTAGTCGTTTGTAATTTTGTATTCCTTTCGAGCATGGTGAGTTATAACCATTAGTTTATCAAGTAACTGTCCAGGGTTGGTTACTAAAGTTCAGCCTTACCAAAACTGTACTACCCCTTTAAATAAAGATCACATCGTCTAGAAGAAAATCTATTCTTCACATATTAACAATAAAATTGATCACATATTGCTTTTTATGGAATATGACGTCATAGTCACTAAAGGGGTGAAGTGTCCATCTTACCTCACTGTGGAGGTAAGAGGACCCCTCAATTCCTTAGATTATTGAATTTCAATTTTCTGCTACTTCCTGCCAATCCTTCCGTTATAGAATGCAAAATGCATTGGAAGGTTGTGCTTTTACGGGGTGTGGGGGGGGGGGGGGGGGGGGGGGGCGTTTAGAAGTGTCACAAATTGGGCCCTCGTTATTCAGTGAACGATGAACAAATCTAAACAAAATTGGAACTCCGAAAATTTAACAGTGGGTGAAAATAACGTTCTTTGAATTTTGATAAAACGTGGATAAATTTGAACTCATGCGGAAACAATTTCTTGATTCATAAAGAGTCTGAGTAATACAAATACAGTGATTATAAATGACTTTTCTTTTTTCTATTCATGATCGATCTTAACACCAGTATCATGCCCTTCGCTTGATGATGCTTGGAACAGTATACTATTCATCACAGCATTTTCGGATACTATGAGGGTCGTGGTCGACTCCAGTCAAACCCCAATGTAACATCAAAAACTAAAGCCAGTGTTGTGTGTTATTGCGCCTCCCCTTCTGCTACTAGATGCAGGCTGCAGGTCACGCATCCTTACAACACTGGGCTTGACTGCCCCCCCCCCCCCCACCCTGTATAAAGAAACGTGAAACAAACAAACCAGCCAATAAAATATTTGAATGAATCGATGGTTACTGAATCGATTGTACTCCAATTTCACAAGAGATTCGCATAACATATAAAAGCGCACTTCATACCAAAGGTACTTGAGAATTAATTCAGAGTTTAATCTTCAGCGGAGTAAATGTCGGTGGAACAATTATGGTTGAGGAACATATGTTGTTTTTGGACGATTTTGAAGTACTGTCATCTTCAGAGCATATATTTCTGCGGAGCAATTGTCACGCGAGCAAATGTCGTATCTCCGGAGCATATTTTGGCGGAACAATTGTCGGCTAAAGCAATAAGCCAGTTCGTAGTTACAATCTGCGCATGCGCGTATTTACTTCCGGGTATTTTGATATTCCATCGATCGTGAGAATCAAAGGAGCCACACGTGCAATTGAATGCGAATTATTTGTTTACGTTTTTTAAATCTGGATCAGGATAAAAATAAGCCCCAATCATTTTTGTATTCACCACATCAAAGGTTAATAGCATAATATGGTACTATTTCATAGAACAAGAACCGGTTTGATAGAATGTGTTATTCATGTGTAATGATGATATTTATGATCAATAATTTCACCGAGCCTTGCTTGGCCTGGCTAGCACGCACGTATAGGTGTACATAATAGTGTACATAGCATTGTGCGGAGATTATCGTCTTCCGCTTGCTGCACTATCAAACGCAAAAACAGTTTTTGTTGCTTCCTCGATTCTCTTCCGTTTATTAGCAAATGCAAAAAAATTTCGTTTATGTGACTCCACAATTTATATAAATTGATATTGATTACCGACTTTCCTTGTTTTGAAGACCGCGCAACATGTCGAAAGATATATTACATCCCGTCTGTTTTCCTTGCCGTTATTGGCGTCCTAAAACGTTAGCGTTCAATTTTGAACGGTACATTGTACGAATGGGTGGTATGCTTATCGCCCGCCTTGGTATCAATTATTGCGTGTGAATGATTCACCTAGATCATTCACAAGAAAGATGATTACAAGAAAGTTGATATGGAGAAAAATCGGTAAATTCTTGAATATACTTTACATCAAATGTGTTCTTTATGAGTTTATGCAGCTGCTCGTATTTTTTTCCACTTGATTTTATGTCATCTAATGTTTGTTTTATGCTGTCAAACTAAAATTATCCTGGATAATATGACATACTTACCATACACTTTACTGTACGTTGATCGCCCTGTTGATGGAATATCGGACTACGCCTCTGTCGTCACCCAAGCTCCATAGTCTAATTACGAACTGGCTTATTGTCGCATATTCGAAGCATTTTCGGCGGAGCAATTGTCGCATCTTCGGAGCATTTGTCGGCGGAGTAATTGTCGGCGGAGCAAATGTCGGCGGAGCAATTGTCGGCGGAGCATATGTCGGCGGAGCAATTGTCGCATCTTCGGAGCATTTGTCGGCGGAGCATTTGTCGGCGGAGCAAATGTCGGCGGAGCATTTGTCGGCGGAGCTAAATGTCGGTGGAGCATTTGCCGGCGGAGCAAATGTCGCGGAGCATTTGTCGGCGGAGCAATTGTCGTCGGAGCAAATGTCGGTAGAGCAAATTTCGCGGAGCATTTGTCGCGGAGCATTTGTCGCATTTTTCGGAGCAATTGTCGGCGGAGCAGTATGTCGCGGAGCATATGTCGTGTCACCCTATCTGGCGGGCTTGCTTAGCCCGCCACTTGAAATTGCGGAGGCATGGCCAACTTGTTTTATGGTAGTCGGAGGTTTTGGATTACCAGATATTTGATCTTTAGAAAATCAAACTCTAAATTTTAGACGGGAAGTGATTATTTTTTTCCCTACATACTAGTCAGTATATTTCAGACTTTAGGTGAAAACTCTGCATGATACATTTAACTAAATAAACCGCTACTCACCATGTATTATGGCAAAAGAAAAGAAGAGTCATAAGAGAGGATTCAAACCCTGATAACCAAGTGTTGAAGTCCACAGCGTGACCAATAGGCCACGTAAACCGCTGTATGGTCCGGTATGGGTCTCATTGTAATTATAACCCTCAAACTCACCCAAACCTTAATTCTAGTCATGAGTATTCATAAGTAGCCCACATCGCTGCTCATGAATAATTCATTAGGACAAACAGTTCGTATAAGACCAATTCGCAGACGGAACGTCGCTAAAAAAATCTTCCTGAATGCAGTATGTATACACAAAAGGCAGATTACATCATTCCAGGGAGAATTAGTTTATAATAAGTGACACCTTCTGCTGGAATGACGTCATATGCCTTTTGTGTATATACATACTGCATTCAGGCAGATTCTTTTAGCGGCGTTCCATCCGAGATTTTGGAGTTTGATTTTCCTGAAGACTCGAATATCTGTATACTTAACAAAACATTACAGAAGTCGACCTAAAAGTAAAATTGTGTGTCATTTTGATGTCAAGACCACCTTAAATGATTGAAACAGCTTGGCGTTTCCATTTGTGTACCGTGGGTAGGGATACATTGTAATAGCTTGTCTAATTAAAATATAACACAATGTAAGCATTAATGTCATGAATATTATGATACATGATGTGGTATAAAATGTACATGACTTGTATAACTACCAAATGTTTCACAGTATTTTAGTATGTATAGATTTAATTGAGTGACGAAAGTACTAAGCAGTAAATATAAATTAGTGCTTTATAATTATATTCAATCATGATTGTAAGATGACTAAAACATTGCGTTGTTATGTCAAGTGTCTACATGTGCCTTGGTAAGTCTATTATCTAATGTTATGATAAGTATGTGATGTAAATATTCATTGGTGATTGTATACCACATTTGTAAGCACTTATCCTCATTTACTAGTATTAAGATTAGCAATTTCTCATATTGTTTGGCACAATGTGCGCGTGCTAGCAAATAATAGAGTTTAAGGCAATAACCTACTCGATAGTGTAATGTTGTAATAGATATGTAATGTTATTAGTGATATTAATGTTAAAGGGATAGTACAGTTCAGGTCATACTGCAGCCAGTATTACCTGCATATTGGCTCTGAATTTACTACAACATAATGCGTTTGATTTGTGCGTACTTGATGATCATGACTAGAGGTAACAAACAATCGTTTTTCTAGCATCATAGTATTTTTTAATCATCTTCCATGAAAAGGTAGCCAAATATTATTATAATTATTGTTATTACAAAATCGGCATAATTATTCCCATGTATTTTATCGCAGTGAATGTGTTAAGAGTAGTCGTTGTACTAGAACTTGTGCCTTGATTTGTCATAAATATTTCGTAATTCATATCGTAACTATCAATCGGGGGTCCGTTGCAGAAAGAGATACGATGATTGTAAGTAACAACCAATCAGATTCGCTCATTTAGAACACATGATCTGACTTACAATTAATGGTAACTTACAATCAATTGGTATCTCTTTCTTCAACTGGGCCAAGGTGTTGATGTATACTCTTTGAAATTTATATGTGAAATTACATGATTTAATAAAACGCAAAATATTGGTAGGTCTATTGTCTTTCTGTTGTGTACTTATTTCAAGTGTGTACCTCCTGGATTCAGTCATAGAGTGTTGGAGTAGGAAATTTAAAGTACAATTCATGGATACAGTATAAATTTTTCCCGTCCATTTTTCCACACTTTGTCAATTCAATTTTTATAAATGTTAACTTAATTTTTGTCCCGAGAAACCAGAATGTGCTAATCTCAACTCATTTTCGTTTTTTGGTCGCATCAATTTCACAAAAAAGTCCACTCAATTTAGTAATTTTCACACATTATCGTCCATAACAAATCAAATTCGGTCAGTCACAGATGTGTTCAGCTACTGTAACTGACGAATTTGATTGTAATTGACAATAATCTATGACAAACGACTAAATTGACTGGACTTTTTGGGAAATCGATCGACCAAAGACGAATTTAAGTTGGGATTAGAACATTCCAGATCCTCTGAACGAAATTGAAGTAAAACATCTATAAAATTGAATGAAGAAAGTGTGAAAATGAACCGGTAAACCTGTATTATATTTATCACAATTAATCTGAATAAGGTAAGACTTGGGTCATTCTTCTTTGATTCACAACCTTCAAAAATTTTACTTAAAATACAGGTTTACTCTAAATTTGAAGTAAATAATTATTTTTCCTCTTTAAGAAATAACATTTAATTTTCATTTGATAAGATAAACGTAAGTCTTTATTATCTATAGATGTGTTTACAGGGAAACCCCGTTATAACGAGGTAGTCGGGACTATCGATTTTACCTCGTTATAACCGGAATCTCGCTATAACCGAGCTCGTTATAAGTGGAGCATTATGCCATTGGAACAATCGGGACCAAAGGATTCTCCTCGTTATAAACGGTACCTCGTTAGCGGGCGAGCTCGTTATTAACGGGGTTTCCACTGTACTATGTAGGGACAGTGTATTTGTAAACTCGTTCACTTATTGTGAAGATCGGATTTATTTTACATCCATTTAACGTGAAACTTGCATACTACTGCTACTACTACTACTTCTACTACTACTACTAGATACTACTAACTACTAACTACTACTACTAAACTACTACTACTACTACTACTACTACTACTACTACTACTACTACTACCAGTGGCGTATGACAGTTTCTTACACCTGGGGGGATGACATTTTTCGCCGGCCGAGACCACCTGCCAAAATGTTTCGAGAACCGAGGGAATTGGGCGCAAAATTGGGCAAAGACCTAAGGGGGCTCGCGATTTTTTTTGTGGTGCAGGGGCTCATGCCCAACCACACTCACAGGGTTGCCAACTTTGAGCCGGTGAGAGTGAGATAAATGCGAGGGAGCGAAGCGACTGAGCGGGGGGGAGGGTGTGGGAGGGGATGTCACCCCTCCCACCCACCGTAGTGGAGCTTTTGCATTTTTGGACTTGAAAGTGTGCAATCTGGTGCATACCTAGATAGGAAACTGGTAAAGCGTGTTTATGATTATGGGGGAGGGTGCCCACGGTAAGGAGCTTTTGCATTTTTGGACTTGAAAAGTCTGTGCAATCTGGTGCAAACCTAGATAGGAAATTCGTGAGTAGAATGACTGTATCTAGGAAAGCGTGTTATGATTAGTGGGAGGGGGTGTTCCCCCTCTCCCACGGTAGGAGCTTTTGCATTTTTGGACTTTAAATTGTGCAATCTGGTGCATACCTAGTTAGAAATTCGGGAGTAAAGATTGACTGCATCTAAGAAAGCGTGTTATGATTTGGGGGGATGGTGTGGGAGGGGTGTGTCCCCCCTCCCACGGCAGGGAGCTTTTGTGAATTTTGGACTTGAAATTGTGCAATCTGGTGCATACCTAGTTAGAAATTCGAGGAGTAAGATTGACTGCATCTAAGAAAGGCGTTGGTTATGATTTGGGTGAGGTGTGGGAGGGGATGTCCCCCTCCCACGGTAGGGAGCTTTTGCATTTTTGGACTTGAAATTGTGCAATCTGGTGCATACCTAGATAGGAAATTCGGGAGTAAGATTGACTGCATCTGTGTAAGCATGATATGACTTGATCGACCAGAAATGTTCAATTATTTTTCACGAAGAAAACAAATATTGACACACTAATAAATGTTTACCCCAACACACACACACATAACAGTCCAACATAAACCATATGCCACATTATATTATCCAACAAACATAGCCTACAGCCACGAATGAGTGCCGATTGAGCGAAGCGACCGAGGCTGGGGCAGAGCCATATGGGAGGTTTTTGGGTGGGGGATAACGTTAAAAGCTGTTGCATTTAATACTTGAAATTT
>JBAMJV010006853.1:0-41655 GCA_037951105.1 Echinarachnius parma | reverse complement strand
CTGTCTTAAGTATTCAGCGATAGGAATTTAGGAACTATAGTGCGTCTCTATACAATTGTGATTAGTCTGCCGCGCGTATTTGCGCGCGTAGCTCAAATGAATAAGAAACATGTCGTTTTTGTACAGGTTTTGTATTCCTGGTACATTCCTCAACACACTCCATATATTTGTGTCATTGTTGACTCATAATAACGGAGTACGCGCGCGTCAAAGTTAAAAATACGCGCGCACGCAAATTGGCAAAATATGGTAACAATATATTTGTTGTATTCGGCCATAACTTTGTTTAAAGTGATACAGGTAAAGTGTCTAACTCCACGACAAATACTTGGAGCTTCCTCGTTTCTCTTCTGCCGTGTTGTTTACCTTATTGTAAAAGAAGAATAAAATAGGGTTAGATTTTTTTCAAATGTCCCTTTATTATGAAGATATTTATCATTGAAAATCATTATTTAAAAAGCGTTGCTAACGCTTTTGATAAAAAGTACGAGTGCCGTAGCTGAACCCGTCCGTCCAGCGCGCGTGGGAAACCTTCCCGACCCGACATGTTGAGCCGAGCGCGCGAAAATTTCATGAATTCCGTACCGTCTGTATACACGGGTGCGGATATCGCCAAGCTCAAACGGATGATTATTACTGCAACAAATCTACGGCAGGCCATTCAGTATTCGGTGATAAAATATGAACTCAATATTCGTTTTTTTCACTAGGTAAACAATGTTCGTTTTCTGTCAAACTTTCACAGATCTTTCAATTGTATTTTACAATTTATTTTTTTATATATATTTTTATTGTATTTTTAAAGTCCATAAATCCCCAATTTTCTTTAAATATTCGGAACAATTATGAGTTGTAGATTCGAATTCATACCTCATTTATGCCAAGTAAATGTTATGACATCATCACATTTCGCGCTGAAAAGTCAATATCATCATATCATAATTTCAATACGTATAACCTTAATTCGTCAAAGTGACGAAATCAACATCTAGTTATTTTTATTTTTATTATATAACATTTTACAGTCATATGGAACACAAATATTGTAATATTACAATTGAAATCAAGAGAGCGATGGGTTTCAGTACTTGCTTCAAGAGCTGTCTGATCTCATGACAATCTTGGCGAGCATGATTCCTTCTCTATTGAACAATTACTATAGTATCATAGATATGGTCGTCTCCATCCTAAATGATATTACACTAACGGTTTATGGCTGTAAAAACACTTTGGATTCAACCAAGAATGGAGTGACATTAATAATTAAAGAATTGTTTTCTAGCCAAAAATGATAAATGGCAATGACACAGTTTTTGACAGAGAATAGCATATTTCATACTTTCTGGATTGAGACTTAAATTTCATTTCACAACTTCTTGGACAGTGTAAAAGCTGTGTACAAGTATGTTTCCCATGAGCTGATAGTCATCCTACGTAGTTTTTGCTTTGCAGATGACCACACAAAGGTCCAAAGCTTTGAAAGTGCTCTCCTCTGAGCTTGAACCATCTTACACTTATATGGTTTCGCACAGTTTGTCTTTGACAATATTGAATTCAAGATAGCTACTGTCTGTTATGGAGTCATAGTCCTTCATGGGGTGGATTCGAGAATGTTACCATGCAGGCCAATTAATATGAGCAAACCAGAGCTGAAACTCTCCCATTCATCTATCTTGACCATTGACCCCTAAAATATACGCATGATAAACACTGTGATGTGATTTGCACAACATTCTAAAATATTGTAGCGCGCCTAACATGCTGCTGTGTCGAAGATTTGCTGCTCAGAATATTCGCCTTTTTCTTCACCCTGAATGTCATCTTGTATGATGATTGTGATCCTAAATTTACTTTTGGCAGTGATATTTATCGATATTTGGACGATTCTTCATTTTGACGTTTTCTCAACATTGCACTATGTACAAGCTTCCATGTTATTCTCGTATACTCTACTTCGCAATGCATGTATTATATAACGAATGAGTACAAAAGACACCTTTAAAAATTCATTTTGAACAGTTCCGTACTTAATTAATCCGGACAATGCTGATATACCCTGATGGATATGAACAAGTTGAGTGCTATACTTGTCATGTTACTGTGTATGCGGACATGTATTAACAATGGCACATCTGCCAAACTCGAACCTATCAATGGCGACCATGACTTACGATTTTAAATGTTATGTCGCACCGGTTTCTTGTACTACCCAAATTCAAGCGCTACTTTTAACATTACGATCTTGCAATGTGGTGGAGTCAACCCAAATCATGGCCTTACCCATGATAAACGAAGAAATGAATCAGCATCACAACATGGGAAATCATACGCATTGCGTTACGACAGAAACACTCTACTTGACATTGGATCAAACTGCAAATCGACTCCAACAATCAGAGGGAAAAGAGCTGGGACAAGGAAACGAAAAACAGAACCAGAATTGTGCAATATCAACTATCGTCAACCATCAAGGGCGGGGGACAACATCTCAACGAACGCCGAACAGCAACAGCACAAACCTCAAAACTATACCGTTCAAACATGAAGCAAAAACAACAGCTCCAGAGTTGCCATCATTTCTTCTCTGCAACGCGAGATCGGCCAGGAATAAATTCGATGAATTTGACTTTGACTGTCAAACAACATGACGTCGATGTCTGTGCAATAACAAAAACCTGGTACAAAGATGATATGCCCCACGAATATGTGTCAATCGCAGGCTATACTCTACTATCAAAGTCGCGACCTAACCGTGCTGGCGGTGGAGCAGCTATCTACGCGAAACATCATCTCAACACGTCAGATCCAGACATTGTTGTTCTTCATCAACTAGAAGTAGTCTGGATGAAGCTGCGCCCTCGCCGTCTTCCCAGATCGATTTCCTGCATCATGTGCCGTAGTCTACTTTCCTCAACCAGACGCTGTCATGGAAGTAGACTTGACATACCATATCTTGATGACAATGGAAACGATGTCAGTCAAGTACCCCAACGCTGGCTTCGTAATTTTAGGTGATTTTAACCAGTTCAACACTGAACCTCTGCTATCAAACCAGCAATTCACTCAAGTCGTCGACATCGCAACAAGAGGTGACCGGACCTTGGACAAAATCATTACCAATATAATTCATCATTATGACTCTGTTACAGCTACAGCACCTATAGCAATGTCTGATCATGTAACGCTTCTATGGTTCCCCAAAAGCTCTACCAAGAGCAGAATAATACCCGATTCCACTTTTGTCGACAGATGCCAGATAGTGCCGTGCGTGCGTTCGGAAGATGGATAAACGGCCACGATTGGTCAGAGGTTACTTCGAAAGATGACGTCAATGAACAGGTTCAAAGCTTTTACCACCCACTCAACGCTGCAATTAATGAGTTCTTCCCACTGAGGAAGGTCAAACTCCACTCAGAAGACCAACCGTGGATGACTCCTCAAATAAAATCACTAATTCAACGACGACAACATGCATACAACACTAACCAGAAATCACTTTGGAATAGACTTCGAAATACAGTACAGAAAGCAATTACCCGACCAAAAAGGTAATTTTGTACAAACCGCGTAAATCGAATAAAAAAAACAGATCCAGTAACATGGTACCGACAAATCCGTAAACTTACTGGTTTACAACATGAGCGAACCTTAATGGGTGCGGTTCGTTATTCCGAAGGTTCGTTATTCCGAAGGTTCGTTATTCCGAACACGCAAATTTCCAATACCTGAGTGTTCGTTAATCCGAAAATGAAATAGGGTTCGTTAATCCGAACATTTATTGCATTATTCCGAAGGTTCGGTATTCCGAAGGTTCGTTATTCCTAAAATGAAATCGGGTTCGTTATTCCGAAGGTTCGTTATTCCGAAGGTTCGCTATTCCTAAAATGAAATCGGGTTCGTTATTCCGAAGGTTCGTTATTCCGAAGGTTCGCTATTCCTAAAATGAAATCGGGTTAGTTATTCCGAAGGTTCGTTAGTCCTAAAATGAGATAGGGTTCGTTATTCCGAAGGTTCGTTAGTCCGAAAATGAATCAGGGTTGCATCCGGGATAATCCGAAAATGAAATAGGGTGTGTGTGCGTGTGTGTGTGTGTGTGTGTGCACTGGCGTAGTGGTGGGAGGGGGGGGGGGTGTCATGGGCCCCCCTTCCAAAATCAATTTAAATCATGGCTTTTATCTAATTTTATTGGAAAAGAGAGTAAAAACTCAGATTGCACAGTTTCAATTAAAAAATACCAAAGCTCCCTAACGGGGGGGGGGGGGGGGGGGGGGTCGGTCCTTCAGGCTTGGTTGCTTCGCTCCCTCGCATTATCCGGTGGTGATGCAACCAATTGTTTGCTCATTACGCCACTCTATGTGTGTGTGTGTGTGTGGGGGGGATCTTTTTTCCTCCACAACCCCGTCCCAACTTTCAGGAATCCTGGCTATAAATCACTATGTAGAACGGGAAGGTATAAAGAACCCAATTGTCTCTCCCAACATGACCGGCTATATACGCATCCGCGTCAAAAATAAATTATTTAAAAAACGGCAAAAGGGTATCACTATTACGACACCTTTTCAGATGCATTTGCGCCATTAAGGGCATGTTTTAACACCATTACGCCATTTAGGGGTGTTAACTTATGAAGATGCACTAAACCATTTAGAATACATTCCATATGCTGATGGACATGGGCATGATGGGTGGTAGCAGTGGCATAGCGACGGGGAGCACGGGGTGTGGGGGCACTTGGCCCCAATAATTTGGC
This sequence comes from Echinarachnius parma, assembly GCA_037951105.1. Lineage (NCBI taxonomy): Eukaryota > Metazoa > Echinodermata > Echinoidea > Clypeasteroida > Echinarachniidae > Echinarachnius > Echinarachnius parma. The sequence continues at coordinate 36,905 of JBAMJV010006853.1, read as the reverse complement.
CCCAATTAATTTGCTGGTGGTACACTGAAAGGGACTTGGTAACATTGTAAGAATCCGCCCAAACTTACTTGGAACTCTAGTAGTTCTCTCATACCTTATCATATTCATATTAGCAATACAAGCACAGGACAGGTTTCTTTTTTTTTTTTGTGTTACAAATTTCAATTTCGTTCAAAAGGTATTTACAATTGAAATGTGTCTGTATGAAAATGTCTACAGGATAATTTCATCAAAAAAAGGAAGTGCAATCTTTTGCACATATCTCGGCAAAAAAACACTTTAATTATCGCACATTTCACTTTGGACATATCTAATCACACCAATACACATTTGATTAGTCATTCATCACTGTTTGCACTTGTCAACATAGTTACTAGATCCCTGTTATGATGAGGATGATGAATAGGAAAGAAAGGAGGCGGAGAAGGATGTGTGGAGGGAGATGGGAGTTTTTTTTTGTTGGGGGGGGGGGGGGTGTATATTCGAATGCGGAGAAAGAAACACTCATATGATAGTATTGTGAATAATAGTAGTGTGAGTTTACATTGTGTGTGTGTGTATCATGTGTCACCCTGAACATGATTACATTATTCAAAGTGAAGATAAGCAGGGGACTGGGGTGTCGTGGGTTTGTATAAAATCCCCACCCCACTAAACATACACCCACACCCACACACCATAGGCACCGGAAGTGAGGGTGGGGGTTCGGGGGCGGCGGCCCGCACCCTATGCAATATTTGGGACGTACGTGTCAAGCTCTACATTTTTCCAAATATATTTATAACTGACAAATTATACAAAATGATTTTACATTCACATCTAAATAATACAAATAAACTTTTACATTAATAAAGCATAAACATGCATGCATGAAGGAATCATACACATTAAACAGTGAACAATCCCCCCCCCCCTTGGGCTGCCAAGTGAAAATGTGATGTGGAAAACATCACTTGCGGGGATTCAAAATAGCACCCCCCCCCCCCCCCCCCCCTGCCCTTAGTTGCTATATATGATGAAATACATACAATTCAGACAAATAAAATGTGATTTTGGACTGATATCAAGCAGCAAAATCTAACTTTATGACATAATTATAATTACATCAAATTGATTTTGGTTTGATTTCATGTTTTTTTGAGAAAGATATAAATATATATGTTTCATTCTTATTGCACTGTTTTACAAAGAAAAATAAAATACAATTTGACTAGAATTGTAAAGCCACTCTTTGCCTCCCTCCCCTTTTCCCCCACCCCCATGCAGCCACGGCAATTATAGTAAGATTGATCCCCTTTCCCAAGTCCACACTGCTCAAAATCAAATCAACTCAATTCTTTTCTACGTCGTATTTATTTAATTTTCGGATTAACGAACCCTATTTCATTTTAGGACTAACGAACCTTCGGAATAACGAACCCGATTTTATTTTCGGATCAACGAACCTTCGGAATAACGAACCTTCGGAATAACGAACCCGATTTTATTTTCGGATCAACGAACCTTCGGAATAACGAACCTTCGGAATAACGAACCCGATTTTATTTTCGGATCAACGAACCTTCGGAATAACGAACATTCGGGATAACGAACCTTTGGAATAACGAACCTTCGGAATAACGAACCTTCGGAATAACTGAACCTTCGGAATAACGAACCTTCGGAATAACGGACTGTAACCACCTTAATAAGCGTACCCGACATCGATCCAGATAATCAAGTCTCTATAGCGAATGCAATTAATATTCAATTTATATCTATTGCTTCAGACATTCAACTACTAAGCCCATCACATCTCCCAGCTTGTTTGCCTGCGCCCCAACCCTGTCCAATAAGTCACCCATGGGAAGCACAACGAGCACTGGAAAGCATCCGACAGGGAACTGCTGGAGGACCAGATGGAGTGTCCGCACGCATAATCAAACAGTTTTCAGTCGAACTTGCAACACCCCTAACTGTTTTTAAATTTGTAACACTTCATTTCAACATGGAATTGTGCCGGAATTATGGAAACGCGCTTTGGTCATTCCGATTCCAAAAGCAAACCCCCCTACTGTAGACAAGCTAAGACCCATTTCGCTGACGGACCATTTCGCAAAGGTGGCAGAAGGCTTTATTGCCAAATGGACGTTACAATATATCGAACCCACCCTTGATAATAACCAATACGGCAATCGAAAAAACCCTGTCAACAGCATGAACAGTGCACTGTCTGATCAACGTGCTTCACAACCTGTACCTGAACGCTAAAATCCCCAAATCATCCTCAACTGTCGTAGTAACCAACTTCTCCAAGGCATTCGATCGCGATAACCAAGCTCATCAATCTTGGAGTACTGCCCTCGATAATCCCCTGGATAATGGATTTCCTTCAACGAGTACGGTATAAATCTTTACACACTGGCTGGGGTACTACTGACGCCGGTGAACCTCAGGTAACACAATTAGGCGAAATCAAACTCCTCGGAATTCAGTCAGATTTGAAATTGGACAAACACATGAATGAAGTTGTGAAACGTGCAAACGGAAAGCTTTACATGTTGCGGCTCTTAAAGAGCCATGGTCTACCCAGATGTGAACTCCTTACCATATTCCAGAGCTATGTCTGTCCGGTCCTTGAATAAGCTGCTCCTGTCTGGCATGGAGGAATAACTCGTTACCAAAACGATAAACTAGAAAGAATACAAAAACGCGTCTTACGCATCATTTTTGGTGACCAATACACCAATTACGAAGAAACACTACAATAAATTTTGTCTGTCGACCCTAGAAGAATGCAGGGAAACGCTCTATACAACATTCATCAAGAAAACCATGGACACTAACTTCACAATTCGAACAATTCATTCCCGCGTGGCCTGCCAATAGACGAACTCTAAGACCAGCAACAAAAGTACCAGAAATAAAATACAAAACGAATCGAATGAAAAACAGCCCTTTACCATACCTCATTCGGGTTTTTAATAGTGTGTGATATCTCCTCTTGTTTTTATATTGTACATAGCAACAGTTGTGTTTTTTAAATATTGAATTGCAATAATATTAATTGTATTGTCAGCATACGTAAAGCCGTGTATTTATATAATAGTCCTCTTAATTATAATCTTTTAAACAATTATTCCTGGTAATGATTTGAATGATTGTCTAACTCCGTCTATTAAAGGGAGAGATCCACTTTTGCAAGCAAAAATTCAAAAGTTGCGAGGTTATTGTCTTATATGAAAGGAAATGTCATTTAATAGCATGCCTGAACAAATTAGGGCTTGAAATCTCTTTTTCGTGGAGTTATAGACCTAAAACTGAATAAACTGAGGGACGTCGGTTAATTAGTACATAAGTATTTTCGGCCGGTGAGTAAGTTCGTACATAGATTTCACGGAGTGCCAGATCGGTATGCATGACCCCTACGTGACCCTCGCTAGCTACGTGACTCGCGCGTAAGTACTAATGTGTGAGCGTTTACCAAGCAAAATACCCAAACATCGCTTAAACTGACTACATGTAATTATATATTCTTTCTTTTTGAGATCTTTTTCCGTGACATACGTTAACAAATGTCGGCTTCACAACACCTTTACGAGAATTAGTACTATATTGTTGTAATATTATGCTAAATCAGTTGAACTCCTTTTTTGACCGATATATAGTTTAAATGGAGGGACGCATTCGTTTTTCATTCGTAGAATCCAAATTAGAGGGCTGTTCGCTCTGATTTTTTTTGGCGTGTTACAATGATCCCCATCCGTCAACTGAAAGCTGTTCAGACGTTTTGTAAAAGTGGACCTGTCCCTTTAACACTGCATTACATTTATGATTTTTAATGATTATATCTACATATTCATGATAACATGATCATATATGATAATATTGTGTTATTTATCTAAAGAATGGCATACCCACATTTTGTGATTTACTTTTATAGAACTGCTTTCAAAACCCGTTTAGTTAGTTGGATTTATACTTATCCCCTTGAAATGATCTTGTTTATTGAAATGTAATGTAATCACTTTTTTGTTGTTGTAATTTTCTCACTAAATATAATGCAAACCCCCAACTGGAGCTTTTATTTTAAAATGCAATTACACACGTGCAATATGTTTAGCGTTTTTATATTTAACGTAATTAGTTGTCCAATTTTAGATGTCTAATTTTGTTCTACAAATATACGCCTATCATCAAAATACATTTGATATGTATTTCTATAAGCTATAAGTTATGCATGTTTACGTTCTCAATTTTGTTAAACTTTTTATGTAATTCATTTTTGTAAACACATATGCAACTCAGCCCTGTGGCTGCAATAAATGTATTTTTAATGAATAAACCATATATAAGTGTTAAGATCATGAAAACATACGCTGTAACGTTTCATCACCCATTGTTCATCCAGGTAGCACAGATTATAGCCTCATCACAAGATTTCGATATAGTGATTGTTCGTCTAAAGGAATTCCACCTTCTCATGTCTCGGAAGCATTGACAGATAATGACCGGAAGTGGATTGGCAGAACTGTTGTATGCTTAGGGACAGTGTATGCTTAGGGATTCGTACATGTAGTACATCGGACGCGTGGCCATGTCTTTTCCCACACCCTGCACGCTCCTATTGACTTGATAGATGTACCATAACATTTGATAGGGCGACAACCTACCACCTACTGAACGATTGTAGTCTTGCACCTTCCGCAATAGAGATCCCTGTTGCACCTGACATTATATTCAAGATGGCTTCTTGTGGATTCAGATAGGATGGATCAGCATCATGACCAAGCAGCTGCAAGAAGCTTGCCTTATTCTGCACCTCAATGTGCAGTAAATGCCTCACCATATCTGGCAGCAGCATAAAAAGCAGCCATGGATGACGAAACAACACCGACTGATGAACCAAAATAGTGATGTAAAATTGTACTGTCAAGTCCCCTTCGTGTATTGACACTTACGTTACTCTATATAATTGGTCATTAGAACATGTAGTCCATGGGCACAGGCATATATCGGTACCATCTGAGGAAACCAAATTTTAGGGATATAAGTTATTGGTAGGGACTACCGTAGAACACCATCGTCAAGCACCCCCAAGCACCAATATGCATCTTGCTTTTAAAGAGCGCCCGCTCTCTGTCCAAACGGGAAACTTTAATCAAGTATGCAAATAATGGTGAGGAATATTCATGAGGATAATAATGGAGGTGAATCTCATGGAAACGTCTTTAAAAGCAAGATGCGTATAGGTGCTTGGGGGTGCTTGACGATGGTGTTCTACGGTATATGATTATTTCAATATGTGATAACCGTTCCAGAAGAGCAGCTTAGTGTATGTATTTTGCATTTTTACCATTTTACTATTTTGAGATATTGACGTTTTGGGGGAAAATCACACAATGGACTATTGACACATCCCATGAAGGTAATATCATTCAATAACAGCTCAGTATATCCATAATTGTTATATACACACTTACAAAAAGCATACTTCCCATCTTGACGCACATGATTTAGTTTGGTATTCAAATTACGGCTGATTTGCACGCTAGATTTTGTGAAATTGTGCGGACTTATTATTAACATTATTTACGGAATGTTGTGTGTCCCATATGAGTGCCACAGTCCTAATGGATCAGCTACCCATATGTACCTGGTTTGCAGTGAAGCACAAAGGAGGACCACCCAGCTGGTTTCAACAAAGTCGTAGACTTTTCCTTCCCCTACCCCCGAAATGCAAATTGCGGCTGAATATATGAAAATTACAATGTAGCTCAAATTTGATATAATCTTTCGCCCCACCAGAAATGTTTCAGGTTGTGCACACTGGAAAGTAAAAGATCAAAGATTCAACGAAGAAACACCTTCGTCGTAAGCTTGAAGCTGAGTTTGCGGGAACACTGCACATATTTCCGGACAGCAAAGGAAAAGTTCTTCTTTATCCAGACAGCCTTTCGATGAGTGAGCTTGCCAAAGTGGCATGTATGCCTTGGAGGTGGAGTTACACAATGTGACCTTTGCCTACACTGGAGATGTCATAACCAAAGCAGCATTGAAGATGAGAGACGACATCAAGAAGCAAGAAGTCACTCAAATAGGTCCACCAGATGTGATGCACAGTGATTGCAGCATCCCTGAATCTGTGACCAAGCTCCTGAAACAATGCTGACAGGGGAAATGAGTGCACAGATCCATCACAAAGGGTCACGCGACTTGTCAGCTACTTTGGCCAGGACTTGGTCTATGCCGTTTCTGGCGGCAAGAACATTCCAGCGAAGCACATTCTCCTACCGTTTGCTGTGAAGTGACGGGGAACGTAGAACTGATACATACACTGAACCGGCTTGGCCACAGCACTTCATCGACACAGATCGACACAGCCCTGTGTCTACAGAAGCTGGCACTGTCGGACAGTGGTGTAGCTTTGCCGGGGAATATCTACCCAAGTGTGTTCACTACCCTGGCTTGGGGCAACATCAACTGGCTTGAAGAAACTGTCAGTGGAGAGGGGAAATCTCACAGAGTGAACGGAATTGCTGTCCAGGCGAAAGTCATCGGACCTCAGCCACTACAAGTCACTCCCACCGTTGCCAACATAAAGAAAAGGAGTTTCAGCGCTGCATCACTGATGCTGGCCACATATAATGCTGGGAAGCGAGTGGGACCATCAAAAACAACATGTGTGGACGCTGACACTACTGCCGTAGTCTAGGATGGCAGGAGAAATAACAATGTCTGACTTCTTGCTTGCAGGTAAGACCCAGGGTCTCAAACAGTCAGCAGCTGGACAGGGTTAAACATCCGGGTCCGAGATTAAGTGCCAGTGATTCACGACAATATCGGCTACTTGCCCACAATCAATGCTCCTGCCACACCAAGCACTCTATGCCAAAGCTGCTGAAATAGCATGGAAGCACGAAGACAAGTTCAAGAACATCATCCTCCGAATGGGTGCATTCCTCACCATATTTAAGCTGCTCTTGACCATTGGAAAGAGGTTCCAAGATGCCGGTTTGAGGGACTTGTGCGTCTAGTCAGGCGTGATTGCCGAGGGTTCCATAGCTGGGGTGATAAAAGGCCGCAAGTACAATCGTGGTGTGAGGCTCCACAAGCTTGTGTACGAAGCATTGATGAGGCTGGCCTGGAAAGGATTCCTCCAATGGCTAGAGGAGAACCACATTGCAGACCTGCGCCACCTGGAAGAAACCCTGACCAGCATCAGCAACTTCTGTGATAACATATGTCAGATGTCGTTCAAGGAGGTGCTGTAGAATACCTCATGCGTCCGCACCATGGAGCTATTACAAGTCTACCTCAACTACCTCAGGGATGGGAATTGCGATCTCTCAGCATTCTGAATGTCGTATGTCGACATGGTGGAGATCATGCTGGGACTCCTTCGATCATCCAAAGAAGGGGACTGGATGATACACCTATAATCCATCCGAGAGAAGATTCCATGGTCCTTTGCCTATGACAAGCTGAATTACGCCCGATTCCTACCCTACTAATACGCACAGATGTCCAGACTGCCGCTCGACCACCTCGAATTACATGCGCACTTCGTGGAAGGTGGCTTCTCGGTTCAGATCGGCACCACGGACCCATTCGGACGGATTCCCGTGGATCAGACGATCGAGGAGACTGTCAACAAAGACACACAGGCACCTGGAGGAACAAAGTCACCCGATACTATCTGACGTCAAAGTACCGCAGTATGTACCTTGGGCACCTGAGGGATATGGTAGGTCGAAGTCACTACCAGCTGAACCATCCAGATCTGCAGTTACCTTGGATCCGGATTGATGAGGCTGACATCCAATCCCTGGTGAATCTCAAGGAGAATAGCTGGCTGGATCCACTGAGTCCTGATCAGCACAGTTTGTCAGTTTGTCGACCGCTACTGTTGCTCCTCCTAATGTTGCCAATGACCTCCCCGCGGCTCGCACGGTAGGAGAGTAGGCATACCAGGATTTCAAGAAGAAACGCCAGGAGACAAATCCCCCAACTGCACAGTTCCATGACAAGATGACAAAAAGGAACTTGAAAACATTCACTTACATCCGGAAGAAACCAACCAGCTAAGCGCAGGCCAAAGAAATTGTTCTCAAGGCTGACAGGAACCTGTTTGGGCACATGATCCTCGTTGCTCAGAGTCGAGATCTGCACATAAGAGATGTATTGGCGCACCACCTGGGGCCCTTGCCATGGTCAATTGCTAATGGAGAAGGATCTATGCGGAAGACGAACAAAGCAACCCTTGCCAGAGAGCTGGAAAAGAGTGTTTTTCCCGCTGAAGTTATTGTAGAGCCATCAGCAACTGTCATTGATGGCATGAGCCTGGTACAGAAGATGAAAGGGAATGACAAGACGTTTTCACAGCTGGCTGAAGCGATACTGTCAACGCCTCCTCATGATGGAGCCCAGAGTAAACGCATTGATGTTGTCTTTGATGTTTACCGAGAGACGTCCATCAAAGACGCAGAGAGATGCAACAGAGGTACAAGCACAGCAATCCACTTCAGGAGCATCGCACCGGGCCACAACATTCAGCAGTGGAGGAAACTGCTCTACAGCTCTTCCAACAAGGCAAGTCTAATCAAGTTCATGGTAGAGGAGTGGAAATAACCAAAAAGCAGGGAGGTCTGCTACAAGCTCACCAAGGACCACTGGGAGGAAGTGGCAGAGCTGAAGTCCACAAAGGAGGAAGCAGACACCCGAATGCTTCTGCATGCTCTGCAGGCAGCAGAAGCTGGGTACAAGGATGTGGTGATCACTGCCGAAGATACAGATGTCCTCGTGCGGTAACTTGCCTTCAATAAGGACATCCCATGTCCCGTGTATCAGAAGTGTGGTACGCAAACCCGCACACGGTTCCAAGACATTGACAAGCTTGCTAGATCGATGGGAGGCAGTGTCTGTGATGCCCTTAGTGGACTACACGTGTTCTCCGGTTGTGATACAGTCAGCAGTGAGGGAAAGGGTCCCATTACGGAGATACTAGCTTTCCCCCCAAACGGAGATCACGTACGCTGGCGAGGCGCAGGTGTCATATTTCAGCCACTTGAGCGAGCAAACTAATCGCTCCGACTAGATGTGTTTGAGTCGTTTTACGCGTAATTCAGTATGTGTATCGTAGCGAAGCCGATCATGTATATCACACAGAGGAGAGCGCGCTAGCTAGCTTAGCAGAATGTGTTAATTGTTTTCTCGAAATTAGCATACTTACTGATCAGTTTATATCAAACTAATATCATGATCATCGTTTTTAAAATCATAACGATTGGGAAGGGAGATTGAAATTAATATTTACAAAAAACATATGTGTGTACATATCTTTGCGTGATCATGTAACATGAACAACACATTTCAAGTTATTTATAACGACCGTGCTTGTATATACAATAATGTATTGAAGAATGACTTAGCAAGTACATGAACAGGTATATGAAAATATATATTTGGAATAAAATGATTGTTTTATTTAAATGAGCGTTTTTACTCTCGCTCTCAGTTGTAAGAAGTATTGTTGTAAGAAACACTAAATAGCGACCAACAGTAATGATAACAATCACAATTTACAAGGCAAAATCCTCCCCCCCCCCCTCCCTCTTCCCCTACGTTACATGATATGCCTTTGACTGACCGTGGGAAAATATCTCCGCCCTGGAATGGAGCGCGTTATCTTGGTCACGTTGGTCTACACCCATTAGTTATACGTCTCGTTATGCCTAGTTCGTGATGGGACTCCATTTAACAGGCTTTAAGTTCCGCAACTCGAACTTGACCCTAATAATAATACCCAACCAAACATAAAACTAATATTATCCTAACCCTTTACAAACCATTAGTCCTAAAAGCCAAGATCCACTCTATCTTCTGAGTTCTGAAATCGTTGATATATACGAAATAACGAAATGGAATATATAGCCAACATGATTAACAGACGCACTGGGAGTAGATCAGGCCAGGCGAATGGACGAATGTGAAACATTTACGTTACACACAATCATGGGCACACATGCATCGCCATGTGCTACGCTCATACACTCGACTCGCATCGTGCGGGGCAAAGTCCATGGGACTGTACGTTGCACTGCGCGCCTTTTTTGATCGGGCATGCCTTTACAGGGGAGACTAGAGCGGAGTCTACCAGTCGTTTCAAAATGACTTACGCATGTAAGTATCTTTATATTTCCTTAAATTTCTTGAAAACGGCACGGTAAATTCTAATTTGCCACGGTCATTCTTTTAAAATCAGACCCTTGATTGAGATAAACACAGTTTTAGCCCTGCCAAATAAGTTACCCGAGCGCCTCGGTTCATTGAACTTTCGCTATAGCGCAGTAGTAGAGACGAAAGCATTGTGGTTCTTGCGTGTGTATACCATAGTGTATGCCAACTATCAGTGCGTTGAGCTATGAATCCTGCGACCGTACGCTGAGTATACCCCGTATAGGAGATCTCCTTAATGGGACCTTTTCTCTCACTGGTCAGTGCATTTGCAGGCCGGGGAAAGATGGGCGCCTTGAAGTAAATGAAGTCGGATAAGACGTACCAAGAAGCCTTCAATCAGCTCGGTCATTCATGGGAAGCATCCACCGTGTTCTTTCAGAAGCTGCAAGAGGTCATCTGCCACATCTGCCACATGCACGAAAGTCAATGAACTCCGACATTAACTCTTCTGTGCCAGACGGGGAGAGATAGAGTCCAGTCAGCTTCCACCATGTGAAGACTGCCTATTCATGCACGTCCTCCGTGCAAACTACCAGGCTGCTATTTGGAGGCGCAGTCTGCAATGCCAAGTTGAACCCTATGTTCCAAGTCCCAAGGGTTGTGAATGGACCACTGATGATGACGGGAAGCTGGCCATCGAGTTGATGCAGGGTTCTCCAGCACCGGATGCAGTGTTCCAACTGCTTTCTTGCAAGTGTGGACGGTCGTGCAAACTCCCAGACTGCTCCTGCCTTGCCAATAGCCTGAAGTGCACTGACATGTGCAAGTTGCGAACCTGCAGCAACCAGCCCGCTGATGTCGAGGAAGAGGACTCTGATGCTGATAACAGTGATGAAGACTAGACTACTGATCCATAGTGTGAATGTTTTGGCACAATCACAAGGACATTCATGGCTAATATGCATGAGTAAAACATAATACATAAACATGCCACAGTAGCGTGGTGAAATTTGGGTTATCCGTAAATTTCACATTTTGGACGCTTGTTGGAACTAGGATAGGGGAAGGGCAATTCCTATAAATGTGGTAAAAACTTGTAAAATTTTCATAAATGTTTTCCTCATACAACATGTTCATGTTGTAGGCTACTGCGGTTCAGTAGCACTACCCAGAGAACTTGTATGACAATATTATAAATTAAAATGTACTGAAAATCACTATAATTAGCAACATTTTGATAGGCCCTATTGTTCGCCCCTTTCTGCCATAAAACAAATTCTGCCTTCAGGAATGACAAAAAGGATTATTCGGATGGTATAAATAAAGCATTTCAGACATGTATTTGTGGTTTGTAGTTCATTCTAGCCCCATGTGGCAACAGCAATTGCATCATGAATGTTTCCGAGTTTGCCTCTTCGCTTTCATTATGTGGAGGTGTGTGTACATTCCAGATATGATAACTACCAATAAGCTGCCAATCTGCAATGGTTATCACATCAAAATATGATCTATATAATATATACACCAATTCAAAAATCATAACTAAGATTGGTGCCCTTAGATGGTACCGAAAGTGGAATTTCTGATCCCGGAAAAAAACAAACAATTACATTTAGTGACCTTCATTTTAGCGTTTGTTTCACAGAAATGTTAACATCTTTTTTAACAAAATAATTAAGATGTAATTAACAAAAAAAACATGTCTGGTATACGACCTACTTAAGAAACTGCGGCCATGCTGGGAGCACGGGGGGGGGGGGGGGGGGGGGGACTCGTGTATCATTTTCATGAACCGCTGCTCATGAGGGTCCCATTTTAATCAAGCGCCGCTCATAAGGGTCATATTTGCATCAACTGACGCTCCGAAGGGTCCCATTTTCACGGGAAAAAACAGATTGCCGCTCCTTAGGGTACATTTTTCATAAAAAGGGCCGCTCCTAAAATTCCACTTTCACAAAAGAGGCAGATCACCGCCAATTACCGCTCCTAAGGGTCAAACTTTCATAAAACAAGCCCGCTCCTAAGGATGTAATTTTCATAGGCCCTCTTAGGCCGCTCTTATCAGTCAGGCGCAAGATCGCTTTTCCAAAAAGATCGGAAAACTGCTGTTCTTTTGACTTCCACCGACCGAGGGCGTAAAATGTTCCCCCGCGCACTAGATTCGCTTGACAGTTACTTACTTAAAATATTACAATGACACAAAATCAGCCGCCCATACAAAAACACAAACATAAACACCCACAAACAAAGGCACACGTGTACACACACATATAAATACACGTACATACATACACAACTATACACAGACACAAACGCACATCCGCATACACACGTATACATACACACTCACACATGCACACACGCGCGCGCACACACACACACCCACACACTCACAAGCAAACACACAGACATACACAGCCACACACACACACGCACTCACACACAGAAACACGCACGCGCGCACACACACACACACTCGCACACAGGAACACGCACAGCTACAGACACACACACCCACTGGCACACACACTTACATACGCAAACAACACACACATACAAACACACACTCCCATGCACAACCATACACGTACACATACATACAAACACACGAATGCAAACACACACAAATATACGCGCACATACAGACATACGCGCAAAGAAACACACACACGCACAAAAACACACACACACACACACACACACACACCCACAAGCAAACACACAGACACACCTACACACACACACACTCACACACAGAAACACGCACACAGCACAACCACACAAACACACACGCACGCACACACACACACGCACACACACACTTACAAACGCACACAACACACACACGCGCACACACACACGTACGCACACACACACACAAACACGCACATATACAACACATACACGAGTAGATACACACTAACACATACATGCACTCACTCACACGCATACATACACGCATACACACACACGCACGTACTCACACATTCGTACACATAATATACACACAAACGTATATACACACATACACATGGACACACACACACACACACACACAAACACACACAGGCACGTACTCACACATTCGTACACACATACAAACATGCTAATGCACACACACACGCACGCACATACATGCATAATTTCTTGTTATGTTATAGCGTGCTCATAGTTTTCACCTTATACCCAAGCATGTGCGGATGTACTGACGACAGTCTGCTAGACTGTCGTCAGTACATCCGCCCGTTTTGAAGCTACATTTTTCAAAAATATACCCCTAATTACGTATTCCGAATAGATTTTCTCAAAATGTCATGGTTCGATTTTTTTCTTTTTTAACAATAAATGTTTGTTATTCATCTTTTAGTACACCAATTCTTAAAAAATTGTCATAGTTAGATTTCTCGTAATAATTGTTTGAGCGACTGAGGTTCAACAGTGAGGGAAAAGGTCCCATTAAGGAGATAATAGCGAGCAAACTAATCGCTCCGACTAGATGTATTTGAGTCGTTTTACGCGTAATTTAATATGTGTATCGCAGCGAAGCCGTTCATGTATATCCCACAGGGGAGAGCGCGCTAGCTAGCTTAGCATAATGTGTTGTTTTCTCGAAATTAGCATAAGATACTTACTGATCAGTTTATATCAAACTAATATCATGATCATTGTTTTTAAAATCATAACGATTGGGAAGTGGGATTGAAATTAATATTTCCCAAAAAACATATGTGTGTGCATATCTTTGTGTGATCATGTAACATGAACAACACATTTCAAGTTATTTACAACGACCGTGCTTGTATATACAATATTGTATTGAAGAATGACTTAGCGAGTACATGAACAGGTATATTATAATATATCTTTGGAATAAAAATGATAAATAAAATGATTTTTTTTTTAAATGAGCGTTTTTACTCTCGCTCTCAGTAATGTCAATTGAAAGAAGTATTGTTGTAAGAAACTTGAAATAGCGTGGTGCTTACTTGTTAAAGCGGCTAACATTAATGATAACAATCACAATTTACAAGGGAATCCTCCCACCCCCCCCCCCCCGTTACATGATATGCCTGTGACTGACCGTGGGAAACTATTTCCACCCTGGAATGAAGCGCGTTCTCTTGGTCATGTTGGTCTACACCCATTAGTTTTACGTCTCGTTATGCCTAGTTCGTGGTGTGACTCCATTTAACAGGATTTAAGTTCCGCAACTCGAACTTGACCCTAATAATAATACCCAACCAAACCTAAAACTAATATTATCCTAACCCTTTACAAACCATTAGTCCTAAAATCCAAGATCCACTCTAACTTCTGAGTTCTGAAATCGTTGACAGACGAAATAACGAAATGGTATAGCCAACATGATTAACAGACGCACTGGGAATAGATCAGGCCAGGCGAATGGACGAATGCGAAACATTTACGTTACACACATGGGCACACATACATCGCCATGTGCTGCGCTCATACACTCGACTCGCATCGTGCGGGGCAAAGTGCATGGGACTGTACGTTGCACTGCGCGCCTTATATGATCGGGCATGCCTTTACAGGGGAGACTAGAGCGGAATCTACCAGTCGTTTCAAAATGACTTACGCATGTTAGTATCTTTATATTTCCTTTAATTTCTTGAAAACGGCACGGTAAATTCTAATTTGGCCGACTTTCAGTGCGTTGAGCTATGAATCCTGCGTCCGTAGGTTAAGTATACCCAGTATAGGAGATCTCCTTTATTGGTATTTTTCCCTGACTGTTCAAAAGTGAAATCTCTCTTCCCATTGACATAACACGCGGAGAAGCGCGTTGCATGATGGGTGTACGGGGGTAATATTATCAATGTAAAGCGCTTAGAAATGATTATCAATCAATATTCAGTCAGGACCACTTGCGCTTTTCCACTATCGGCCAAAATAGCGGAAAAGCGCTATTCCGCGATTATCACGTGATACGCAGTATTGCGTCATGTTCGGTTCCACGTGTTGTGACAATGGGGATACTTGTGCAACGACTACATTCAATTAAATTACATTTATTTTCGCCCAATGTTCTGGACAGATCATCTAAATAGTAAATGTGTAGCATCCTTGATAATTAAACTAATGGTGTGTAGTTTGTCTAAATGATCTGGCCAGAACATTTAAAGAAAATCTTGCTCGATTATGCGGGTTCATTTTTCAAATAAACTTTTGATTCGCGCATAGACTTACGCGACAGGTGTTTGATGTCGTACGAACTGGTGCGTTGCGAAATAACGAGATAAAAGGAGGGAGCGTGTGAGAGAGGCGCAACGCTCGGCATGATAAGAGAACTGCAAGATACACTTAGCACGCAGAAGGCGAGAATGGCGGACACAAAGCTGCATATATGTAAAAAACGGCTGTACAAAATTCTATTTTGTTTCGATCACCGATAGTATCGCATGGCACTATCGCCACAATATATGCGCCATCTAGCGACATTGATTGGAGAATAGCGGGAAACCGCTATTTTCACGATAGTGGAAAAGCGCAAGTGGTCCTGACTGATATTAGGCGCTATATAAATCGAGTATATTATTATTATTATTACGGCTTATGCATACTTTTTTAGGGTCCGAAAGATTGGAAAAGCAATCATGCGCCTGACTGCTTATGACCGTGTGTTAAGTGCACACCCCCGAAGTCCCTAAGTGCTCCTAGGACTACCGTTTTGAGAAAATCTTGCTCTTTAGTCCCCCATTTTAAAGTTGGCTGAGGCACGCTCTCTCCTAAAATCCCTGTTTTGAAGCACACACCCTCTCCTAAGACCCCTGTTTTGAGGCAGACCCCCGATCCTAAACCCTCGTTTTTGGACAACCCCGCTCATTAGATCCCTGTTTTGAATTTGTATAAGGCACACCCCCACCAATAATGGGGATATGAAGTTAAGTCTGTAGTCTTGAAAACTCTAGCTGATCAATTCATATTGTATGTTGAATAATAGCTTTATTACGCAATCATATGGAGATCCAATTGGGTAATACTGTATAAAATATTGGCTGCCATCTTGGTTTATAGTATTTGTATTCATCGCAGCCTCTTGGAAAATATCTCAATAAATAGATGTTTGAACACCAGGGATCTAGGAACTTTGTTGACATGTGCAAAAGGTGATGAATGGTTGATTTAATGTACATTGTTATCTGATATATCCACTGGCTACTGTGTGCAAATGTCAAGTTAAATTTTCATTTCATTTCATTTATTAAGATTTCCACAAATTATATTCGTAATATACAAATCAAACAACATAGTAATATGAACATCTTATGTATAAAAAATGAAATTAACATAATCATTGAAGTTATAGAATTCAGAGTATACACAAATTAATAATAAACCAATTTAGAGTACTCTTATTTATATTAGAAATTTTGTAAAGGAAACAAAAAAAACACATGTGGGGGAACCTACATAAAAACAGAAGCTTGTGGGGGTAGGTCCCCAGAAAAGAAAAAGCACACATGCACACAAATACATGTGTACTCATTCACTCCACGCACGCAAGTACACCTGGACATGCGTGCGTGTGTACACACCAACACACAACAGAAGGAAGAGAAAAGTGAAGAACACCGACAAGACCATCATAAAGACAGTATTATACAGGAATTATGGGGATACCAGCAGCTGCGAGAGAAAA
The DNA here is from genome assembly GCA_037951105.1 of Echinarachnius parma. Classification (NCBI taxonomy): domain Eukaryota; kingdom Metazoa; phylum Echinodermata; class Echinoidea; order Clypeasteroida; family Echinarachniidae; genus Echinarachnius; species Echinarachnius parma. The sequence goes on along the minus strand of JBAMJV010006853.1, from coordinate 20,083 downwards.
CATAACAAAAGTGGAAGTAAAGACAAGACAAACAAATATATACCTGTTCATCAACCATGCCAAGCAGTATCAATCAATGTTACTATTATTGACTTGTGCTGTCACCAGAGTACTGTGAAAGTAATTTGTATTTCAACTTACGTTTAAATGTATGAAATCAATGAGTTTGTTGTAATTCAATATTTAAAGAATTTTGAAAGTATGTTGCAATATTCGTAGTCTAGTTTTTGGTATATGGTACATGTCACTTTGTCTAGTTGAATATTTATGTATTTCTTTATTTCTTTTTAAATAAAGACTCTAAAATGTCAGGCAAATCACAATTATTCATTTTATGCATCAAAGATCCTAAGTTCATTAAATATAAGTCATCAATTTTAAGAATATTACTTTTTTTTAAAAGAGGTTCGGCGTGGGTACGTAAATTACAACCATATATGCTTCTTAAAATTCTCTTCTGAGTTCTTAATATTTTATCAATATTTATCCTGGCTGAGCTTCCCCATGCAAGTAATCCATAATTTAAATGGGGTAATATTATTGTTGAGTACAACATTAATAATATTTTAATTGGAAAACTTTGGTTTAATTTATAAATAATCCCTGCATTTCTTGAAATAAGTTTATTCAAATTAGTAAGATGAGTATTCCAATTTAAGTGATCATCAATAAAGAGCCCCAATAATTTTGCTGAGTCTACACGATCTATGGGAGTTTGATTAAATACAATTTTACCAGGAAGGTTATCTAAAGAATTACTAAATAACATATAATTTGTTTTTTGCAAATTCAAAGATAGCTTGTTAGCTTGAATCTAATTATTTAAGTGAATTAATTCATTATTAATAGTTTCAACAAGTATGTTTGGATCTTTGTGAGAAAACAAGACAGTCGAGTCATCAGCAAATAAAATAAAAGTCAAAAGTTTGGATGAGTGTGCTATGTCATTAATATAACAAAGAAACGGGAGGAGACCTAACACGGATCCTTGGGGTACACCCAGCGTTGCCAGTGAAAAAATACAATTATGCTAGGGGAGCAGCGAAAATTATGCTAAATCACCAAAAATTATGCCAAACCGCCGGGCCAAACCCTCTTTTGGAGCCGAGAGTCATTTTTTAGACCGAGACCAGGACATTTGGAGGCCTAGACCAGGACCCATTGCATTGGTTGGGAAACTCCTGTAAGCAGGGGGGGGGGGGGGGGGTGGACGTAGAATTATTTGCCGAGACTAGAGGTGTTCGACGATTTTGAGACCAAGACCAGGTCCCGTCCCACCTTTTTGAGGCAAGACCAGGATTTTTACACAAATTCAGAGGCCAAGACCAGGATCTTCCAAAAAAATTCCGGTCGAAATCATTGGTGATGATTGTCGAGACCTTTTTTTTTCTTCAAATTCTTCCAGAATTATGCTAAAAAGAGTCAAATTATGCCAGATTTTGCTAAAAAAGGCCAAATTATGCCACGCATAATGCCAGATGCTAAAAGGGTCACAATTATGCCAGAAAGCATAATTATGCCAGATCTGGCAACGTTGGGTACACCGCATGAAGTGTATTTGTAAGAAAACTCACAATGGTTCAAGTATACATACTGTTGCCTGTCCGACAGGTAACTTCTGAACCACTCCAAGGCCCGCCCAGGTATACCATAATGATTTAATTTGTACAGAAGGATTTCGTGGTCGATGGTGTCAAAGGCCTTGGAGAAGTCCAGAAGAATATCTGCGGTGTGTTTGTGATTATCAGTAGCAGAGGCAATTTTATCTATTAAATATAATATTGCTTGTGAGGTTGTATGTTTCTCACGAAAATCAAATTGAGTTTTACAAAATATATTTTGCTTTTTTATAAAGTTAACTGTTCTCTCATAAATTATTTTTTCAAGTACCTTAGAAAAGCATGAAAGTAAAGACATAGGCCTATAATTTGAGAAGACTAAAGGATCACCCTTTTTACAAATTGGGATTACTTTAGCAATTTTCATTTTCAATGGTACAATACCAATATAAAAGGTTTACTAATTTGAGGGGCGACATCTTTCGATAAATTATTAGATCTATTATCAAAACCAAAGCTACTTTTGTTTTTAAGCTGTTTTATTATATTCAATACTGCTTGTTCATTCGTAGGGGTTACAAATAAAGATTTAGAAATAGGATCATGCAAAAAGGTATGAAACTGCTTTTGGGGGGACGCAATTTCTTTTGCCAAATTGGGGCCTATATTCACAAAATAATTATTAAACTCCTCTGCTATTACTTGACTTGCTTTTTCAATTTTATCACCAATTTTCATTTCAATAATATTATGATAGTTGCCCCTTTTAAAAACACTATTTATTACTTTCCAAGTTGCTTTTAAATTGTTATAGTAATTATTAAATTGTCTAGTAAAATATTCTTTCTTTTTATAGCGCAAAGCATTTAATAGAGTATTTTTATATCTAGTATATACTTTTTTTTATTAGAGTCGCTAGAGTCCTTTTTATACTTATAACATATTTATTTTTTTATTTATAAATTTTAATAGAGACTTATTTAACCACGGCTGCCTAGGAACCTTTTTATAGTGAGTACATTTCTCTGGAGTAACTGAGTCATTATAATGCTCATTAAACAAAATCAAAAAAAATTATTAAAGGAGTTATTTACTTCATCTTCATTAAGAACACTATTCCAATCAGTAGTCACTAATTCAGTTTTAAACAAAGGTATGTCTAAACGATTATTCTTATTCATATTCGTACATGGTTTACTAGCAGATGAATTCAAGAGATTAGGGGATTCTAAATAAATGGGGAAGTGATCACTAATGTCAGAAATTATAATACCAGTTTCAAGAGGTGGCAATTAGAGAACACATTATCAATTAAAGTAAACGAGTGATTAGTGTGTCTTGTTCGTTTTGTTATGAATGGAAGAAAGGAGTGTAAAGGAGTCACAATGTAAGAAATTAATATTAAAATCTCCCATAATAAAACATTTCTTTCTTTGAAGCACTGGATTTAATAAAAATGTCTTGCATAGTATTTAAAAAATCAATGCTAGAAGAATGAGGAGGCTTATAAAGTACTCATATTACAATATTTGTATCGTTAGGGACGTTATATGGCCGTTATATGGCCCGAGTAAAGAGCAAACATGCAAAGTGATGTTAACTAACTCACGGTTTGGTCGATCAAGTGAAGTTAAACATCTGAACACTTCAATCGTCAATATTTTTTTTAACGAAAGAGAAATTCAAAAAACCGAAACCTGTCCCATGCTTTGATAAAAACCGCTCGAATTCGGCCAATTGGATTTTGGGGATTTGGACAATGTTACTAAGTCCCTTTAATATTTTAACTTGAGGCAGGGATATGAACAAAGGTATAAAATAGCGGGCATTATTAGTATTAATGTAGTCTTGGATTAGGGTACTTGCCTCACTTGAAACCTAGCATTGAGTATTTTAATGTTATTCCTTGGACATAAACAACATATGTTTAGACACTTCATTCGTGTTTTTAGCTTGACTGGTGCCAGAGTTATGGGAAAACTTAAACATGGCGGCCATTTTGGATGTGGGTACTAGCATTACTTGACACATAACAACACACTATTTGAATTGATTCCTTTGGCATTAAAACATATATTTAGACACTTTATCCATGTTCCTAGTTTCACTTGAGCCATATTTATGGGAAAGACTAAAAATGGCTGCCATTCTGGATTAAGAATAGCGACCATCCTGGATTTGGGTACTTTCATGACCCGAAACCTAAACAAATTAATACTTAAATTGATTCCTTCCGCATTCAAACATATGTTTGGAGACTTTATTCATATTTCTAGCTTGACCCCGAATGGCGTCCATTTTGGGCGCCATCTTGGATTCTGGAAAGCGCATAACGGGGATTTTTTTCTGGGGACTTTTAATATATATTTTATTCTACACATTACTCTAAATCTATCCTGAAAAATTCAGCTTGTTTTGAAAAATGTCCGAGTTTTAGCTAAAATTCTTGGTATGTATTTTGAATACCGATGGGTCGGTGTTGGGATTTAGGAGTTGGTTCAGCTACACACTTACGACTGGTGGTAGCAAGTTTAGCTTTAGATTATTGTTTTGGGCCCATGTTTTAACAAGAGTATCCTCATATTCGTTGGTATTCATTAAGTAGATGGTAGATAACAACAAATCTAAAGTATATGATAAAATTCACATTGCCAAAAATATATACATTCCAAATTAAAGACTTTAACTGTCGCAGATTGAGGTTGTTAGTGAGTATAAGTATATTGGGGAAATGTTGAAAACCAAATTAGATTGGCAAAAACCCACGAAGGCTACCCGTATGTTAGGGTTTTCTAATGTTAGTATGTCAATTACTTTCTCCAGTTTCATTTTGTTCTGGGTATACATGTTTTGTTATTCCAAGAATTGAATAAGGTCGGCCAGTGTGGTACGTAAATGGTATCCATTGGAAATGAGCAAAAGGTGTTGCGTTTTCATTTATGATGTCAAAGCATTGTTCAGGTTGATTAATTGTGACGCCTTTGCGCAGCGGTTGCATTGTTAAGTCATCCATACTTTCCCGCGCTTATGGGATGAGCTTCCGTTTAATGTGCGCTCGGGAGTGGACGACGACGTGGACCCCTTGTCCACGTGGATCTCGTCACCACCTTCAATATGTTTAACAATTGGGTGTATTATATATTTGTGCCTAATGTCAAAAAGTAGTATTGTAATCAAACAATCAGATTAATTTGTATAATAACACATTTTTGTTTTAATGTTTAGTATTATAACAAGTTTTACTTCATACTTTAGCATTTCATAGTGCATATATTTACTTCATTATACTTATTAATATGTATTGCATACTTTTTTCCTCTCTTAGCATTCCACATACTATTTTTTCATTTTCACCCTCCATCTTCTCTTTCCCCGTCCTTTTATTTCATTTAATTCTCCTCACTCCCTTTCTTCCACTCTCTCTTATGACACATACGATCATTGCATAAAGGGTACCACCACCCAAAAATAATATTCTTGTTATAGAAAGGTAACATCTTTAGTATTCCATTCCATCAACAAGTTCACAAAAATATGTTTTCAGAACAAAATAATATTCTGAAGCATGCGTTCATGCGGTCTGAATTGCGAAGACTAATGCATGCGGAGTGAACGAATCGCCGGGGATTCTGTTGCCTTCAAGCGTACGCGTGAATAGCATTGGCGCACTCACAAATGTTTGGCCCGTATGGAACCATGAAATAAAAGTGGTTCCGTATGTGGCGGAAATGAATTGCTTTGTTTATGAATTACATAACCCTTTGCAAAATGTTGGGTATCTATTTTGTATCACAAAACAGTACCAAAACATATAATACTGTGTTGTTCTTTGCCTGGTGGTCCCCTTTAATGTAACGCATGTAATTTGAGGTATTTGGGGTTATTCATTAGTATATAAGTCTTCATGATGTTTTTAATGTGTTGTATTATCCACTATTTATCTACTGTTAGTACGTGTTGATGTGATACCTTCCTGTTCGCAACTGCTGGAATTGGGACGGAGGGCTTTTAGCCCTGGCATTCTATTAGGTACCCATTTTTAACTTTGCTACATTTTTGTCTGTATACGTGATTTGCCGAATAAAATACTAATGATAATAATAGTAGGCTTTTGTTATTAAAAGTAAACACAAACAAAAAAAAAGTAATCTTGATCCTTCAATACGGGTCCTCGACTTTTCACGGTTCCCGTGAGAGTGTTCATAGACCGGAGCCGAGATTTCCCGGTTCCCAGGAAAGCCTATTTCAAGTGCTTGGAAATCCTATGATTTGGCCTTCCCGGGAAAATTCATGGCTTGTATCGAAAGACCGAGTTCTGATGTATATATCTTGGTGCATAATCTTTCCCCTAAAATTATCGATTTATAAGCATTTTCCATTATATAGTATAGCAATGTTGGTAAATTTCGAGGTAAATTTCGTATACAAACTATTTAACAATGTCAAAGCAGTTGTTTATATTCCACTTAATATCCGCTAACAATAAACAAACCAATGAATATATATATCAAAACAATTACAAAATTAGACACATTATTTAATCAGTAATGGGAAGGTTTCACTTACTCTCTCCGCCCAAGTCAATGAAGGAATCTATAAAGTCTTGTTGATGGGCTTTATTTTTCCCGAGCAGCTTAGCCACACGCTTAACCAATTTAGATGCATCTTGGTTCGACCAAACTTCTTTAGCGTTTAGTCCGTCTAGTAATTCATCCAGCTTGAGATAAAGTGTACTATTACGTAGTGCCATGATCTTGGAGTCTAGAAAGTGGGGTTAAAAAGAAAGACGCACAAATGTTAAGGTCTGGTGGCCAACTCTGAAAAAGTGGCCTAGGAATCGATTTAGGGAGTTCTGAATTGAAGGGGTTGGAAGCAAGTATTTTCTGAAAGACTATACCCTATAACTCAGGAATTAACGTGTCTCAATAATTGAAAATTGATTTAATGTGAGATATATGGTTGCCATTGTAACCACTTCAAAATGTGCAAAAACATATTTGTTTAAAGCCATAATGAGTGAACTTTCATGCAAAAAAGATTGTTTTAGATGTGGAAAAGCATGACGTTTCAGCCTAGTTAGAAAATAACCGCTTCTCAGACCTGAGGAGAGGTTGAGAGATTCGTGCCTCTCGTATAATTTTATCACCGTTACACCGTTCTTATCGGTAGTGGCCTCGGCGCTAATTTCTAGCAGATGGTGTCTCAATCAAGACGTCGTGCTGCTAGTCTTGATACGCAGACACTATAGACGAGTTTGGGTTCGGATGTGTACAGAGTATCAAGTTTGTTCGCTTTACCCTATTGTCAAATGGTAGGAAGGAGCAGAGAGGAGAGAGGATCAACCGCATTTAGTATAGGAGAGGGGGGGGGTTATGGTAGAAAAAACAGAATTATAAGTTGTATGAATTATGTAGTTATGTAGTAATCATGAATGTTGTACATAATTATACCTAAATATAAATCAATGAAAAATTTGACAGATATATTTGTTCATTATCTATAAATAAAAAAAATGCTGTAAAGTGCTCCCCCCCCCCCCCCCCATACCAACACTCGACTATCACTTTAAAAACATAGTTAGGTTTTTGTTTTCAAAGTAGTCTGTAAGCATTTTTATTTGTTTGTTTCGAAAAAGTCCTCAGCCAGTAAAATTATGGATATTTCAGCCGTTTCTGGACCGATTTAGATCAAATAAAGTTTATTCTGTCATCAAAAGTTTGTGTTAGATTTGGTATCGAACCAGCCGTTACTGAAAGAAATGTACGAAGAATGCTTCCGTATTTTTCAAAATTGAAAAACTTTCATCTTGGTTAAAACCATAGACTCTAGAGAGCGCCGTGAATTATCATGACTAATGGCTCTTTTTAAATGCCGGATACCATGCTTTAACTCAGTCATTTGCAATGTTTCAGTCCTTTCGACATCATGGTGGAGGAATAATGCAATGATCTATGTCCGAACCTGGTCCGAACCTGTCCGCCCCCCCCCCCCCCCCTCCCCCGGACACATTTTGTTTTTTACATGCCGTTGAATGGAGTCTATGAATCAGCGTGACCTTCTGGTCCATACATACATGTACTTTGTATATGGCCCATAATATACCAGAGAGGCGAGCCTCCTCTGAGTATATCATGCTACACACCAGGGCCTACTATCAGAGATATATACAGGTGCATTCTGTGCCGAATTAGCCGGGAGTCTTGCCAGGGCTGTATAGCTCTGTACATACATAGGGAGGGAGATCATTGCTCTGGAATGTCTTATCAGTTGGTTGCCATGCCTACTGAGATATGAGCGCAGCAGAGAGGGGTCAGTGGTACATTTCATTGTGTGTGTGTGTGTGTGTGTAGGGGGGGGGGGGGAGGGGAGGGTAATAGTACTAGTCCTTCGTTTTTCGGGTCCAAAAGTAAACGATCAGTTTGATGTAAAAATGAATGGGCTGAGAGAAAAAAAATGTAATACTGTATCGTTAGTAAAACAAGTACATTTATATTTTCAAATTGTTACTTATATTCATGCAACCAAGCTAGCAGGCTTATGTGAAAATGGGCCGAGGTCATTTTGTCTCCATTTCACTTCAAATACCATTATCAAAATTCAAAGACGTGTATAAAATTATATACACTCCGAAATGTTATTTTGCTTCAGTTCAAATGTGTATCTCGACTCCTTATTCCGAGGAACAATCTCTGAAGGTTAGAGTATAATTGGGCAAGAAACAAGAAAACTACAGTTCGTTGAAGATGTCCATTTAATATGGGGAACTCAAATTGGCAATGCACTCTGATTTAGCGGACACAACAGGCAGGATAGCTGCTACAGATCACTTAAATAGACCTGGGCCCCGTTGCAGAAAGAGTTACGATCGATCGTAAGTCCCAAAATTGATCGTAAATGGCCTTAGTGCTCATAACTTACGACCAATCCGAAATTTACGATCAATCCTGTTGCAGAAAGAAGTTACGATTGATATTAATCGTAACTGTTGGTCGTAAGTGTTAAAATTGATCGTAACTTTAACAGCTGATTTTTCTTTGGCGTAACTTACGATCAATTATTCACAAGGCACAAACATGGGCAAACATACCAACATACACACTCATTCAAGCACATAAATACATATAAAACTCATCCTCATAAAACAGATAATCATACAGTGTTACACATTGATTCATAATGTCATACATACATGCATACAGTACAGACTATACACATATATACATACATAAACACACACACACACAGACACACACAAACATCCAGCCAAACTTTTCTCAGCAGCCACTTTTCTATACCAGCAAACTAATTACAGTGGTAACTTTTCTTGTTACTCTGCAATGGTCATTATACAGTACTAAGGTTTTACTATATTAAACCGTAAAGGCCTGTATTAAAACAAAGGGTAATGCTTTACTTGACTGAGAATAAAAAAGGCCAACAAAGTGCATGTAATTTTATTCTTCAAATTTTTAATCCAAAAAGAGTACACAACACATGACTTTCGATTCATTCCATCAAATAGAATGTTATTATTTTGTAGTGAAATGAATACATTCTCTAGTGACTATGCCAGTCCTTTACTCCTTTTCCCCAATTAATAATAATTGTGGCTACTTAAGTGTAGCGCACGCATAGGCATACCCGGGGGGGGGGGGGGGGTGGGGGGTTAGGGGGTTTAACCCCCCCCCCCCCCCCCCTTTGACCGAAAATGACCGTTTTTTTAATTTTTTTATTTTAAATGGTCTCGAGACAAAATTTAAGCGGTCGAGTGGTCTTGGACTCGAAAACTGCAAAAAAGCGTGTTTTCGGCTTCGAAAATGGTTGGTCTCCGCTTTGAAAAGTTTCTACGACTTCCCGACTACCCCCCCCCCCCCCCCACCCCCCCCCCCCCCCACCCCCACCTCCCGCAGACAGAAATTTGTTTGGAAGCAAAAACCTGTTCCGTCTTTCGGCGCTCCCGTTGCATCACTTTACCCCAGTCAGCACAAAAAGTGCACATTGTCCACTCCCTGGGGAGGATTCCAGCTAGGCAACCTCCAAGGAGCAGACATTGCTACGTAACTCCTTTCCATCCTTCCGGGTGGCATACCTTGGGCTCGAATTTGGGACCTCACATTGGAAGGCACACGCTCTACCAATCTTGCCACACCGTCTTGCTCTGTCATCCTTCTCCAGCTTGGGCGGATCCCGTCTGTCGTGGTCTTCTATCTGCTAGGCAGCCCCGCAAATCCAGGCGTCTACTGCAGACACAAGAGGCTGCTTGATGAGCTGAAATATAATACAAAACATGAAAATAAAAACAAAGTTGCATTCAATAGATTGTAAAAATACACAGTGTAGTTACATAAGCTATATTCAATGACACACAGTTTCATCATTCAGATTTATAAGTCTTGTTTCCACAGTCAATGTCTTGCACATACGTATCACCTTGAAATGTCACGGTACAAGCTCTCACAGATAATACTAAGGATTTTTTTTGGTCACATCATATCCAATCCATGCTCACTTCCAAACTGGAATGTTAAAAGGATAAATAATCAATGACATTTTATAAACCAGCATTCTATTTGAAAACGAGCCCATAGAGATGAATTAAGTCATGTACATGTTAGCACGTCGACCTTGTAAAGAATACCATATTTAATAACAAAACATTTTTAATTTGAGCAACGATATCATTAATTTTTTAATTAAAGGGATAGTTGAGTTTTGGTAGAGAGGGCGCGAGACTACTTTTTTTTGTGAGGTAATGAAAAACCGAGTGTAAAATTTGAAAGAGTATAATATTTAAATAATAAAATCATCTTTGTTTGATCAAAATCGGTTCAGAGACGGCTGAAATATCCATACATATAACAATTTGTAATAAAGCTGGGGCCCCAGGTTTATTGGAGAATTTTGAACCAGCCGTTACATTTTTTTTTAAATGCTTCCTCTTTTCAAAAAGTTACAAAATAGGTATTTACATAGTTGTTGGTTATTTCTCTATCTAATCACTATTTCAACAAAGCATCACATGCACAATATTTTATTCAAAATGGTTGAAACCGATGAGTGTTTAGAGAGCGCCCTCTTACGTTGTAACGGCTCTTTTTGAATGATAACATGATCTTTACTACGTCATTTGTAATTTTGTTTTCCTTTCTAGTTATAACTATTAGTTTGTAATGTAATGATGCAGGTTTGGTTACTAAAATTCAGTTTCACCAAAACTGTACTCTCCTTACCAGAACTCAACTATCCCTTTAACTTTAAGCAAGTGACCTACTTAATAATGGACATGAATATAGCCATGTACAAAAAGTAATACATCAGGATGCTTAATGAAATACAAACTAAAGTCAAAAGTATCCAAGAATAATCTAAGGCTTTGGTGTTTGTTAAAAAAAGGATTGTGTGTATCATCATCATGTTCTCACCTATCCCATATAGTTGTGGCTTGGGGTGACACCGGCAGTGGCTCGACAGCAGGCAATGGCTCCACCAAATCCTTCTCTCTCTCTTTCGCTTTCCTCATATCATGTCATCAGCCTGTCCAGTTTGTGATTATTATGCCTCTCTCCCCCATGTTGTACTGACTATATGGATGTACCACTGTGGAATTATACAGTAAAGAGTGCAAATTGTATGTATGAATTTGAACACTGCACTATAGTCATACTCATAGTCATAGACTATCATAGTTACTAGCAATATTAATAATAGGACTGCATCACAAGAGGCTAATTTTGTCCTCCTATAATATATTTAATTTTACAAAACATTACCTGCCAGTAAATACTAATGCATGGGGAAACTAAACATTTCATGCATGATTATGGGGTAAGACTGCCTGTATACTTATAATAATAATAATAAGCCCACAAACACACTGCTATAAAGTGCAGTGATATACTTGCAGTATATTATATGCAGTCAACACACAACATATGCAGTCAATATACAACGTGAATTTAAGTACATGGGACAGCGCTGTATAATATCGGTCGCAACAAATCGGTTTAGCAGATGATTATTCTAAAATAGTTTTTATTCTACACAAATTGCACGACCGATATGTTCCATACAGCCACACAACATATATAAGTTCATATTTAATATCATTGTTGGTGTGCTAAATACATTCAGGAAGGGGGAAAACGGTGTACTTACTGCTCAATAATAGACGACTTGGTCCGGGAAGGTACACCGTGAACATACTAATGTTGTGCTGTTTGAACTTTCTTTGCTTTTATATGTTGTTGTTGTTGTTTTCTATGAATTTGAGTCGGTGTCTTTATCCCAGCCGTGTTGGATTATGTTTTGAAAGCCAAATCTCTATGGATATCGATCGTAAATAAATCAATCGTAAGTCGGCGTTTCTGCAACGAACATTTTAAATTTAACGTAACTTAAGATCAATAAAATCGTGCGCAAAGTTACGACTGATATTCTTTCTGCAACGGGGCCATGGTTATGAATGTTTATAGGTCATGTGTTAATACTTAGCCAATAATAATGACTTCGCTACTATACACTGGCAGGATTTATTGAGTCAATATAATATCAGTCACACCACACAATGAATACGAATGAAAAGGTCTAGAAACCTAGACTAGTGGCCATGCAGTTTACTGCATGTAACCGGAGGAGATTATCTCTATAATACCACTAGGTCTCGGGGGGCAGTTAACATGGCATGGAAATGTCGAGATGATTTCCACCGTGGTGGACTTCACGGCTAACCTAGTGAAACCTAATGAGATGCCATAACATGATTAAAGACTTTCATCGGGCAAGGTCAAAAGGTAAACAAAGTCAGAGTTCACATGTGAAATGGTCTATAGCGACCACTCAAGAGACCGGCGAAAAGTGGCCGTTATAGACAGGTGGTCGTACTAGACAAGTTGGCGGCCATTTTGAATTTCTGGTCGCATATATCATGCCTATATGCACATGTGTTATTAATTTGCATCGGTACACGCACATGTTCGTACCTTAATTAAATATGTGACGACACACATCAAAAGGTTACACTTGTCGCGTGCGTCCGAACCGAGAAAAATGAGTTGAATGTTACAATTGTTAAAAAATCATACATTTTTGTTTTTGTTGCGTATTTGATTAAATGGGATTTCCTCTACATTTTCATGAAATTTGCTATGATTTTGGTGCAATAATAAGTGAAATATTAGCGTTTTTCTAAGACATGTTCATTTCATTTTTCGCCAAAAGTTTAAACATAGAGCTCTTAGTTCGTTCGGGGATCGAGGCACCAAAACTTGACTCCGCCCCCTAACAACGAGGTAATGATTTTGATTGGTTGACGCTAATTGGCATGTTTGGGACTGCGTGTGCTGCATGTCAACACTACGTTGTCAATGAGTAGCACGCGGAGTTTTAAAAGCTAATTATTCCAATGCAATGATGCATGGCAGTTTGTATACAACTGTACCGTGCGTGCGTGCGTAGTGACGTGTATCGTCACACTGATCGACTGTGAAACTTTCTATGGCATTGCACCGAGCATCTATAGTGCAGTGCCTACCTATTGTCCTATTGTTACTTTAACAACCACCTCGAATGCGAGTTTCGCCGACGACACGCTTGTATGCACAAACATTATAAGCTGTTACATTTAGTGTGGCTTTTACCGTGGCTTTTACACTTGTATAGCGGTGTAAATGGTTGTGACAGCACTATTTAACGGCGCAAGTTAAGCGTTCTTAGGGGCCATGTACAAAGTACGTACGCATTCACGCCGATGCGTACGGTATGCTTACAGCTAGGGGGAGGCCGAGGGGGAGGGGGTCCCACCTTTTGCGTACGCAAAAAAGCATACGCATTTGTTTTTTTCATCCAAATTTATTTTGTCTAATTTGATTCCATGTTATTTTGGTGTTATATTTTTATACATGCTTTTATCATTATTTATACAAGTAAACAGTACTTATCACTATTGTGATTCGTTGTGTGGCAATGGCAATCTGTAAACTAAACAGCAAGAATGTAGTTTTGGGTTTTGTATGTGATTGTCTATGTATATGTGTGTGCCTGTGCGCGTGCGTGTGCTTGTAAATAATCTTTAATAGGCACTAAACATTAAGAAAAACAAGCTCTTAGAAAAAGGGGTAACACAGGATGCAGGATGCGCAATAATTGGGGGTATAAGTACTGAGCCTTATTGTATTTCGTTCTCGGGCGTGGTAGTATGTGTATGGGACTATGAATAGGGAAGGGAATGAATAGACCGCTTACTTCGATCAGCCAAGCATGACGGCGGCTATCACGATTTCAATGGAGATCCATGAAAGGATGCTGCCGACCATAATAATCAACATGATGCATATCGGGCCATCGGCGGTATATTTATTAACTTATTACTACTAATGATAACATTTTAAGATTAAAGGAGACGTCCGGACGATTTTTTAAAAATTCGACCATAATCTACATAAATCAAAGACCAAAACTACCTACTTTTAATAAAAAACACCCTCCAAACCTGTCACAATTGAATTTTTAGTGTCACTAGTTTTGAATCGTAACTGTTCACTTTCTGTACGCTAGCGAGAAAGATCACGTGACGGCGTGACGTATCAAACTCACTTTGCGCACGCTACTGCGGTGAAGCGGCTGCTATATTTTGCTTCACTTCGCTTGCTAAAATGCCGATGTGTCAAGCGTTTGGATGTTCGAATAAGCCAGGCAATGGCCAGAAAAGGATTTTTTCGCCATTCCCAACCCAGCAAATGAGAGGGAAAGGTGCGCTAGATGGCTCGCCAACATTGGAATTGACAAATTTGACGTCAAAACGTACAAATATTGCAGGAATCGAGTCGTCTGTGAGGATCATTTCGAGCCGGAGTGAGCGTTTTCGCCAGGAAAAAGTTTACCCGTGGCGCAAAAACACAAACTTAGATCTATATCGTCAAAATTTCCGTTGCCCGACTTTTCAATGTGAAATTTGCAACATCGGAAATGAAAAAAAAAATCTAGAAAATTGCCCAATGTTAGTGTAAAAGTACATTTTACCGTATGAGTGGTTATTTTCGCAAAATTATCGACTTGTTTGACAAATTGAGAGACGCAAATTGAACATGTGCGGCGAAAAAAAAACCCTGTCAATTGAATGATGCGGAACACGCACTAGAAGGTCTGCCAGAGTTTCGGCAGGCCCCGCGCTGCGAGAGAGGTAGCTAGCTAGCGCGCCAACTGCCTTGTAAGTTGCACTCTTAAAAAGTGCCGAAAAGGAACGAAAATGCAAGATTATCACGATCGCACCTATTCTAGACTATCTCTTATTTTACTTACATGTTTGCAAGGCTTTTAAAACAAATACGAGAACAATTACCTGCAAAAACGGCCAAACAAAATGCGCTGATAATCTCCCGATAATTTCCTAACTTGCTCGGACCAGGTGGCTGAACCTAGCGCTCTTTTGTTGCCAATTTGCGAATGTCGTAGTCTACGTTTATGATACGCATACTACACGTTATATGATATCGCAGCCCAGAAATTGGCAACGTTCGCAAACGATCTGATTTTCTGCTATGTTCAATCGCTTAGTGAAAGTCTCGCTCGCGTAACAAGCGCTTGAGTTTTGAATGTTTTACTTTGGGAAAAGTAATAGTTTGCTCAAAACTGAGGTAATTCTGAATGTTCTGTAACTATATTTCCGTAAATATTGTTACATAAATCCAGCAAAGCATCGATACTTGTCATTTTATTGCCGTATAAAAAGATGAATTTGAGCGCGAAACACTGCATTTTTGCACACCGCTTTATGAGATTCGATCGGATGGAGCCGCCGCGCAGCAGCGGTCCATCTGCCTGTGCTGCGCTGGCGGGCGGCCAGACGACCACGGGCTGGGTATACGGTGCGTGGTTCTAAAATCATATCGGAGATTTCCTCGTCTCCTCGAAGCGATTTATGAGTGAGGATGCGCAATAATATTTGTAGTATTAATGGAGACAAATAATCAAATAGGAATTATGAAAATGGTGTCTGCAAATATGGGGAAATTGTCATGAATTCCCCAACAGTCCTACCTGTTATCTAATTCCGGCTGCAAATTGTTCGGCCGAGGGCTGATGAAAGTGAGGTTGCTACGTCATGCGCAATGCATCCTGGGACAGATTCTACTCGAGGCTGCTCGCGGCCGATTCTAACAAGAAGAATTACCTTATTTTTTCGAAAACTGGTTGTGAATGATTCTGATGGTCTTTTCTCATCGGGAAAAGGTTAGACTCCTAAAATATTGTACTTTCCCCTGGAAACTGCTGAAAATCGTCCGGACGTCTCCTTTAATCACTAATCGACATATGTCAAAACGGATTGTAACTCTTTTCGTAAACTCGATTAGATCTGCAATTAGGCATCATTCTACACTTCACGCGATTACCGCTTCTCATTCAATGAAATTCAACCATGCCCACCGTTAATGCCGCCCCGCACGATCACCTGTTAGCTTTGATCGTAATGATTGCATGGCTACATGTATTACACCCACTGGCGATTCTATTTAGCTTACAAATTGGCAACGACCAAAAACAAGTGCTACTTACGAGCACGCTAATGATCAAGTTTTTGCTGTTTTTTTTTGCGACATTCAGCGCTGTTATTTTGTTGCTGTTTTCTGCTAAGCTTTCAATTGTCATGCATTTTTTAAAGTAGAATACAAAATCGTTGGCATTGTGTAGATCTTACAAATTATTACTATTTGCGACTTTGTGCATGTACCACCTGCACTGGCGCCGAGTGCTATGAGTATTAGCATAGAAGTAGTATATAAATAACTAGAAGAGAATCTACGCACTGCGCGCTAATTTTCCCATAGCCTTAACACGCAGCAAACATGGCCGGTTAGGGAAACATCGATGGACTCGCTAATATGGAATGCTGGGTAAAGAAAATTCCAATTATGGTCACAGTTTGGCCTTACATTGCAATCGCGCGATGAAAACGTATCACAGAATTCCATGATAGCCAGTCCATGAAGTTTCCCAGATTAGCGCGCAGTATGACCCCCCTGAGTGTTAGTACATCGATGCGCCCGCTCTGACTCCCCGGCCACGTCCGGGAGCCCAGTGCTCGGCGAGTATAGGGTACGTACAGGTCTGCTTTCTTACAAAAGTTTTTTTTTATGAGCCGATATCGTGAAGACGAAAGTCAATAACATGCTCGCACAAGTGAAAAGGCTCGACTGACCAAACTGATCCTAGTAAAGTCATGCGCGCGCACACACAAACCCGCTCGTTATACGCCTGAATCGTCACGGTTACTAGGTCTTTTGGGGGTCTTTTGTTCCATCCGATGTGAATAGAACGAACCTGCTCGATCCTTTAAGGATCATTGATTGCACTTGCAAGCTCGGTAATAAAATAAAATAATTTCCAAAACGCTCCCCAGAGTCTCTTTTAAAACCTTTTTCCCCTGCAATAAAACAAAAGTATGTATCGTGTTAGGTATCAAATTAAAGAGAAAGAAAAGGAGAAAACAACCATACTATTAACTAAATTTCGACCTCGGTCGAGAAGTGCACCCTTTTGATGTGTGTCGTCACATATTTGTTGCATGCATAACCACAACAAAAATTTAATTCATGTATTAATTGGCATTACATTTTATATGATTAAATGTTGTATTATCTTTCAATTACGTGAAATCGAAATTGAAAAATGTGTCAATGTGTCATTTATTTACTCATTATGAGACTTGAGAGAATCAGCTGCACTTTTAAATGCTCATCTGTAGTTTTCTATATAATTCTGAAGTCAAGAACTGATGCATCGTTTGGTCGTAACAAGCGCAGGGATTATCATTGAAAATAATTAGAAACACGGTGAAACACCCCGCCTCGGCTATTAAAATACTTGCTAGATGTCATATTCGATTGTGATGTTGATTGAAGTGTCTTTGTTTGACGCATTTCAGTATCAGCATTATTTACTAAGGTGAAGGGCACGGAGTCTGAAGAACTTGGTGTCGGTTAAGCCTTTTTAGGGAATTGTTGTATGCATTGCAATGCTCAGAATTGGAGCCTTGAGCGACCAACGGCGACCTACTTGGTGCCTTGGTCGCGCAAGCGCTAATTTTTTCGGTAGCTGTAGACAGGTTTAAACGTGCGTCGGGACTCAATTGGGGTTGTCGCTGGTCGCGTTAGGCAGGTGGTCGTATTACGCAGGTAACTTAACACATGATTTTTCTGGGGAGGACCGGAGAGCGGTCGTAATGAGCAGGTGGTCGCCTAGACAGGTGGTCGCATTAGCAGGTTTGACTGTACCAAAATAAATGGAAACAAAAATCATGTTTGTGTACATTGTACTGATATCTTTCATCTTCAAATGAAATTGCATGTTGGAAGCTGCTGGAAACAGGAGTTATATATAGAATGTATTCTAACAATTCCAAAGCTATATTTTATGTCATCTATGACTATTTTACAAGGAACATGCTCACCTACAACATCCCGAAGCTCTTGAGGAAAGCCAAAGTTACCTACTTGTTGAAGTCTGGTAAAGACACAGTCAGAGCCTAATACATCCTTGGTCAGTCCAAAATAATGATGTGCCATACAAGCGATTGATCCTTAACCGCATCGCCCCATTCGTGGATGAACATCTTGGAATGATCAGGGTTAGGTCAGTAAAGGCAATTGGGCAATTCCTAAACTCCTTGACTGCTGTGATCATCATGAGGATAAGCTATTCACCCGAGTTGCTTTATTTGACCCTTTTGCTGCCTACCTTGAACCACCGTGATCCCTACAGGACTGCCCGTGTTTTGCTTTCCAATCAGATAAAATTGTTATGACTTTTATTTATTCATGTTGTTGTATTTATTTAATTTTTCGGGGGGGGGGGGGGGGGGGGGGGGGGGGGGGGGGGGGGGGGGGGGGGGGGGGGGGGGGGGGGGGGAGTCCTCAACAGTAACCGCATCAGCTGGATGACGTATACACACACTACACTGTAGATATGAGGCAGCCTCATTCAAGACATTGTTCCTGCTTAATGTATTTCTGTGTGCTGGTAATGTAGTATTCGACGATTAAGTGTAGAATGAGTGATTTTAAGTTCGGTGTTTAACGCTGGCCTAAACACCGAACTTGAACTCTTGCAGTGCTAGGAGTTGACTTCTTTTTCGGTAGCTGGTGTTGTAATTTTATGGAAATGTCGTCTGCCTAAACTGAGCTTCATGGCTGGTGTTAAGGATTTGCGTACAAATTTCCATATTCACTAACACTATCCCCTAGGGATTAAAAAAAATTGCAATTTCAAGTTCGGTGTTAGTGCAGTGTAAGAGCAGAAGTATGTTTACGATGAATTCATAATGATTATAAATTGAAACGATTATAAATGAATCAATTAATTCGAAGACGGGTTTAAGCTCGGGTCGACGATCAAACTAAAAACAAACCAACGTACCTCTACTCCAAGATGAATACAAAAAAACAATTAGGGCAAGACAATAAAGTGATGCTTTACACAACAAAATGAAGAGCTAGAATGCTTTACCATTATGTGTAAGTACCATTAAGTACTACATGTATAATAAAGCAAAAAGTAAAGTAGTATATGTTCATTAAAGGGATATAGTAACTTTTATTAGCATGTGCGAAAACGTGATGAATGGTTGTTACAATGTAAGTGTTGTCCACTGGATGTCGGTGTGAAAATGTCCAAGTTAAATAGACGTTATATGGCCGAGTAATGAGTAAGTGATTGTCAGGGATTCATGGATATTTGTACTTTATGAGTGCAACGCAACGAAATAAAGAATACCTTCCACACAATGTGTACCAGTCAATATGAATTTATTGACTAAAACAAAACATGGTCTCACTCTCGGAGACTGAAAACAATATTCAATATAGTATCAAGCATTAATGCAGCGTACACAACAAATTAAAGCATCTCGCTGAGAATGCGTAATGAGATTATGACGTTAAACGTCCTAACAAAACATACAAAGTCAAGACTTCACAAGCCTACAATGTACCTATTCTTTCTGCCTTCACAAAGAACAAAAGAATATTCCAAATCAAAGAAACTTAAAAGGTCCTTTAGAATCACACAACTGTGTGCTGGCCCACAAAATATAATAAACAGAAAAACCTCAAAAGTCTTATCTGTAGTCTATACTGGCCCGCCATCGCGAAGCTGCATGGACCAAGCTTCGAGTTCTCGCTACGACGCTGCTCGCGACCGACGATGCTCGTGACCGACGGATGCTCCTGACCTGACGACGCTCCTGACGACGACGCTCGTGACCGACGACGCTCGTGACAGACGACTCTCGTGATAGACGACTCTCGTGGATCGACGACTCTCGTGACCGACGACGCTCCTGACCGGACAACTCTCGTGACCGACGACTCTCGTGATCGACGACGCTCGGTGCATTCCGATTGCACGACTGGTCCCTCGTCGAGCTGACGAAGTATAGTGCCCCCCTGGCACCCGCAGAAACCTGCTCTTCCTTCTGGATCCGAATTTCCGGGGTCCACACCTCAAGGGTACGGCTAAATGAAAGAACAATA